>JASVER010000058.1:3279089-3526440 GCA_030449065.1 Oceanodroma leucorhoa | reverse complement strand
GGATATTAGGAAAAATTTCTTCACTGAAAGGGTAGTCAGGCATTGGAACAGGCTGCCCAGGGAAGTGGTGGAGTCACCATCCCTGGAGGTGTTCAAAAAACGTGTGGATGTGGCGCTTCAGGCCATGGTTTAGTGGGCATGGGTACTGGGTTGATGGTTGGACTCGATGATCTTAGAGGTCTTTTCCAACCTTAATGATTCTATGATTCTATGATTCTATGAACACAGGACAGAAATCCAGGATGCCTTTATGTACTGTGACCCAATCCCCATAGGTGGATTTTTCTGTCATTAATCTATTCATCAAAAAATACAGTTGTAGCCAAAAACCTTGGGTTAGAGGAAAATATGAAGTAGTTTTAAGAAACTGAAAATGTTGCTCCCTTTTATTCATCAGCCTAAAAGCTGAAGAACTTAACTGAGGCCACTCGGTCAGTGCCTGTTGCTGGAGAGAGATTTCGTACCTCTGATTGGAGTCCTTCAGTTCCTCCTTTTAGGATATTTAGTCTTTTCTGCTTTAGCTGTTTCAATTTGCATACAAAAGCAATATTCACCTGATGGGTGAGTGTCCTGAGCAGCGGGCTAGAGCGGCAGTGTCTCTCTCAATAAAGGTGAAAGTGTTTTATACAATGTATAATAACACCATCAGGACAAACTGAGTGTGCCCCCCACATCTGAACACATGATAACCTGGTGTTCAGGATATCCTGGATGGCCAAAGGTGCAAATACAAAATTACTCTCTCTCTCTCAGAGGAGGGATTTTAACACGTCTTCTGCTTCACAACAGACCATCCTAACTACTACCTCCAGTATCATTGCAACTCTTATGTATTTCCGCATTCACGGTAAAATCAAACAACATCAGCAGGAAAAACTGTGAGGAAACATCCTGAAATATTCTGTAACATATGGAGTAAGTCATAGACAGGACTCTCTCTACATATAGGACATGTAACAAAAATAAGTTGATCTTCTCAGGCAAAGGGGAATCAACTGGAGACTGGTTAAGATCTTCCAGACCTCCTCGTTGGTTATCTTTTCATAGTACCACCCAGTGTTGTGCCAGGGTATTTGAATTACTTTTCAGTACGACAGCCTGGGTATTGCAGGTGGGATAACGTGTCACTGCGGCACTGCTCCCAGCCTAGTGCACTCTGTTTCCCAACACGACTGTACAGCCAGGGCCCACTACGCGCTGAGCTGCTGGTGACAGCTCCGGTACCTCAGGTAGCTTGCGTACCTCCCCCCAGCACTCTGCCACACCAGCCAGACCTTAGCAGGAAGGAGCCTTCCAAGGTGGCAGCGTAGCACATATACGTGCAGATACACTTAGACAGTAGGGAACCGAGCTGGTGCTACCTGGAAAAGTGACCCAGATTTTATGCACTCTTCCTGAAAAGTGAAGCATTGCTTGCAAGAGTAGCAAAGATGTAAGGCAGTAGTAGTTAGAATGACTACTGCACTCTGTGACTTCCCATTCAGAAAATTACATGTTGTCTGTGATGGAGGGACAAGGTGGGAGGCAGCAGCAGCTGGAGCTGTATTTTCTCAGCTGTGCATCTGACAGCTGCAACTGGATACAGTTCAGAGACAGAAAGCATACGCTGTCATTCGGGGTTTTTAACATGAAGTATTTTTTTACTGGGTTCATTATCTCTTTACAAAATGGATGGGATGGCTAGAAATGCCCTAACCGCAATGAAATATGAGTCTTAGCAGGGGTCACACAGAGTCCAGGTCTAGCTTACAGTGTGCCAGCAATGCTGGCTGCCTCCTCTGCATTGTCACCTGCCTCATTCATTTACACCTGGGGCAACAGGTAGTGCCCTATGGCTTGTCTCTTTAGAGTCTCCATCAGAGGTGGAGAAGCCTGGCTCCATAAATAATTAACCTGCATGGGTCTGTACAAAAGTTATGTGTTCATTAGTACCATAGATATTACCAATGAACCATCTGGCTTTCTCTGTAAAGGTGTATACATTTAAGAAGAGCTAGTTACTGGTAGTTCTTTTTCCATCTGTTAGAAAACCCTGTTAACAGAGTCCATTAATAACGTCCCACATAATATTCATTATAGTTGCAACCTTCCTACCTTCTGAAAGCTGATAATGCATCTAGGAACATTTTAGGAAACTGCATGCTGTAAATATATATTCCATACTTTTGTAATTGAATTCATAGATGAAATATTACGTTTTTTATTTTAGATTTACATTTTTAGTTACATGAATTAATTTTTAGCTAAGCCTGCGTGTTACGATTTAATTGCTTTACAACATCGATAAGAAGCTGTCATGACCTATATCACTAAAATTTCAAGTAATAATTAAATTGCAATGCCTGTTAATTTTCTAAGAAATTGCTTTAGTTTCTTTCCCAATAAGAGTTTGTTACATCAGGAGCAAAAAGGGAATTAATGTAATGTAATTTTCCTAAGAATTCAAAAGACTGAATTGGAACTGAAGGCTGATGTGAAATTTCGACCTTTTTGACATTTATTTGAATGAAGCCCATATAAATGTCAAATATCTGCCAACACCATTTTCACATTTCAGGCAACTGCTTCTTTTACAATTTTCATAGAGGGCTGGAGAACTAAGATTTTTTTTTTTAATTATAGGAGATATAGGAAATGAAGCATCTCCCTCCAACGTGACAGGGGCTGAAGAAATATGGAAGAGTTACCCCCAGGGTTTTAAAAATGAGAACTTATTTGGCAACTGAAATTTTCAATCAATAGTGAATCACATAATCCTTATTATTCTTGTAAATCAGATAAATATTTCTATTTTGAATATTTATCTTACATAGTAGCTGAGGACAAACTTTCTCAGCGCTACTGAGATAATATTTTGCATACAGAACCACACTCAGAACTGTATACAGTCCATAGGCTTGGAAACAGTTTTGGCTCAGGAAAACATCTCACATCATCTTTTTTCTCCACAACATCAATATCACCTCACCACAACAAAGCAGAAAGATTACATATTTGGGCAAGAAGATCTATCCGATAAATCATTTCCGAGATGAGGGAGAAGCCGTGTGTGAAACGAAGGTTGAAGTTTTCAAAACCACATTATTTAGCCAGCAGACTGCTAATCAATGCAAAACGTTTTTCATAAGTATGAAAACACTGGGATGCAAACATATTTACTGCCTAATCTGGTTATTTTCCCAAATGTATTCTATTATTCAGCTTTGTTGCTCTAGAGAAAATAAAATAAATTCCTTTCAGCAGGAATTTTGGGCTTGTCTAGCATATAAACTCAAGACAGCTTAGGTTAAAAACAATCAGCTTGGTAACCAAAGTAATTTTGAAAGTATTCCAATTCAGTACCTGGAGTCAGACACTAAAATAGATATTTAGTTGTGTCTTTTGCCATGGAAGGCTTCTTCATAAAAATCACACCGTACTATATGACAAAGATTAAAATTGGTCTCTGGGGCAGCAATAAAATCTCATTTTATATCATGATAGCATCTCTATTAAACAAAGGACAGAAACATCCCTAGAGGTGGCACTGTAAGCCTCAACTTCTGGTTTTACACAAAGTTATATATAGCAATTAAAATACTACGCTGAAGATAAAATAACATTTTATGCTACTTCTGGAATGCAAATTGATGTTATTCAACCTCAGCTTACTTCCTTTCTAAGCTCCTGCTGTTCTGTTATACAACAGATGTGTCAAGCAAATAATTTAAAAAGTATTTTTGCATGATACATTTTGAGCTCTGTTTTTACCTTTTGTAGATGGGTAGCCTGCGCTGCAATTTAATAGTATGTGGCAAGGACAATATCATAATTAGGAGCTGACATTAACATATTTGGAAACATAAAAGTGAATTTGGATCACTTAACAAAGAACAAGTATTTGTTATAGATTTCATTTTAATTATTTAACTGCTATCTGTGCAACCTTTCCTCTACCAATACTAAATGCTAATATTCTAAAATGAATAAAGCTATAATCTTTGCTAAGCAAGTGATAAGAGAAAAGAAAGTTGCCAGAAGAATGTTAAAAGATCCTAAAAGTGAATGGTATAATAATGAATGCTAATGGTTACTGACGAGTAATAGCAGATGTGTGAAGCTTGCCATAATGTTTACGATTCAGTGTATTGATACAACTGGTAACATCTTTTCTAAAAGTAATTAATTCCCTGTTAAGTTAATTGCCTGTAAGTGTTTAGACCAAATATTTAAAATCATGCTTCTCTTTTTCTTTTGGTACTTTAAGGACCTAAATTAAAATCAGTGCAACTGATCTCATTTAGAAGATCGATTACTTGATAGATAAAAATACCTAAATGTCAAACAACACCTAAATGATACCATTTGCACTTGCATTTTTATATTTGCACCTGGATAACTGTATGTATGGGAAATGGAGGTCAAATTAAGGCTATGCTGAAGTCCAGGTCCATTATATTATGCTTGCAGGGTTCTTCTCAGGAGGAGCTTATTCCAAGTTGTAACCACAATGGTACAGTATTACAAACCTAAGAATACTGCTATCAAATGCTATCACTACACAAGGAAATTGTTCCAGTGTCAAACATTCTTTTACAAAACAAGACAACATATTTTTACATGCAGAACAGTGGAAGGGTCAGCGTAGATTTGCTTACCTGTGGTTGACCTGATAGTTGAGGTGATGTTGGAAGATGCCATCGCAGGTATACATTCATCATCTTGGGAATAGCCTGCCTGAATGGCACGCAAGTAACTGTGGCTTCTTGTTCGGAAACATCCAGGGAGGTCAAGGGCATCCATTGCCTGAGCTTCAACTTCACTAAACACTGATTCACACACCGATTCAAATTGCCCATTAACCTCTGCTTCACTCATCTGAATAAACAACAACAATGCATTTGATTTTTGACTTGCTTTTTTGTGATCATCACGGCCTCAACATCTCAAATGGACACCTGTACATTGATGAAGAACTGTTTTAGCAAATAGTTAAAATGTAGTAATCCCTTCTGATCACATTCACATTTTTTTTTAACTTACATCAGCTGTTTATATGTATATAGTAAGTACATCACACATGCCACACAATTAATTTTACATTTAATATCTTTTGGCATATTCAGAGGATTGTAAATACATGATTTAATGGTAACCAAAAAGATAAATCTGCGCTGATAGAAATCCATGTTCTGCCAGGATAAGAGAACAGAAATCAGCTATACTAATATTAGGGTGGATTGCCTGGGCTCCTCACTTATCAGCAAAGTTACTACTCATGTAGACATTTAGCCTGTGTGGCAGGTTGTTATCTTCCTCTCACTATAAAGGGGCTGAAGGAAGTATCATCTCATATTTAAAGATGTGTAAGTGCAAAGGAGGTGATGCTTCTGAAAGGTTTGAGAAATATTGCATCTAGAGTTGTGTCCAGGGAAGCATGTGAAAGAATAACCATTGTCTGAAATAGAGTGAAAAGTGGTCAGATGAGAAAGTAATGCTTGGACCACCTTTAGCTGAGAAGGGCTCTAAACCAAACTCATTCCCTGGTTAACCGGGTTAGCCATTCAACTACTGTGGAAAAACAAGATGCAGCCACTACTGCTGCCTTTTCTTCAGCAGTATTGTTTTAAGTCTGATACTTCTGCCACCAGGTGTGCTGAGGAACCCCGCCTGACAGAGCACCTAGATGTGCCTACCTGCATCACCCACCAGGCTGGCCCCTGGGGGGATTTCGGCACCACCCTCCAGTTCCCTGCAGGGCTTGGAAGAAGCCAGCATCTACCTGCTGACCCTGCCCTGCAGGTTGGGCATGATGCAAAACTATACATTTTTAGGTAGCTTTCATGATAAACAGGGTTTAGGCAGGCTGGCCAGGCTTAGGGAACCTCTCGGTAGGGAACCGTGTATTGCGGTTTTGAAGATGAGTGCCTAAATTCTACCTAGATCATTTTTAACAGGTTCTCTGAAGTCAGCCCTAACTACCTGCAAATGCATCTGAATAATTCAAAATTTTGTTTATCCAAAATCAGATAGGAAGCTATCACTGGACAGACAAATGCATGACCTCCTGATAATATTTTTTTTAAAAAGCGAGTGCTAGAAATCAGAATCAGTATAAATACCAAATTAAATTCGTAGCGTCACTGAACAGCACATCCAGTTGATATTACTTTTTCTATATGGCTGCTAAGTGCATTTTTCTTTATTACTGTTCCTAGTACATTATTCATTATGGAAACAGAGTGAGTGCAAATGTTTCAAATGTTTTAGGATTTTGATTAAGTAAATGGTAATTTCATACAGAACTTCTGATGATAATGAATAACTGATATTTTAATTTCATGTAAGACATTTTGGCTACCAAATTTCTTCTGAAAGGAATTACATTACCCTTCATAAAATTTGTTTCTAATAAAGTTAAGTAGACTAATACAATCTCAAAAAGATTAAAAAAAAATCTTACTCTGAAATATTTTGCATACATCATTGATCAGGAAATTTATGGTAACGTAGTCCATAAACACTTTAAGTCCTAACCACTTCTTTCAAACTAAGGTCATTGACAATAGAAAAATAAGTTTTAAAACTTAAATTAAAAATATAAACCATGGAACCCAGCATCTTTATTGACTCTACCCTTGGTCAAGAGCAAAAAAGAAAGGATCTCAAAAAAAAAAGGCATTAAAAATACCAGAAATCATACAAACTGCTGTTATGTAGATGGGACAAGAAGATGATGGTGTCATGGAAAAAGAACAGGAAACAGCAAAGGTTCAGAACTTGTTATTTTAATACATTTACTTTGTATAGTATCTATTAAATGCATTTATTACTGGTCTGGAAACAGCTGGACTGTGAGGTAGGAAGTATGTGGTTGAAACAAAATTACGTAGGTTAGTGAAAACTGAAAAAGAAAGTAAGGAACAATATCCAGCAGGTTTAGTTAATATCTGGCCAATTGAGCAATCTACCTGCGAATGAAATCTATTGTGGACATCTTTTGAGGTAATGCACATTGGAATGAAGAATTTTAACCACTGCTGAAACCAATTAGTCATTATGGACAGCTCAGTGAACATCTCTGTGCACAGACATGGTCAAAGAGGCAGAAGATGTTAGAATAGTTCTATATTACAGCATTGTTAGGTGACAGCCAACAGCACTTGCTTTGAATGCAGGATCTAAGTCTTGTGAAACTTTCTCAAAACCAGAGTGTAATAAAAATAGAAAATAACCAAACCAGGGTAATGAAAATGAAAGCATGAAAATGATGGGGACAGATTTCACAAGGTAGCTATGAAAAATAATGACAGGTTTGGAAAATGACTGACTGTTTCTAATTCTGTTGTGTGCTATACAAGATTATACTTAGATTTATCCCACATAAAGTAAGGAATTTGACTGAAGGGCATTAGTCAGACGACTAGTCCCTCCCAACTCTCTACAGTCAGTGAAGACTGACAAGCATTTCCAGAGGGCTCTCAGCCCACTTGGGATGTGCATTGTCCTGGAAGAAACTCTTTCACTCCATTAACTACAGAGGAAGCTTTAGTTGTTGCCTCAGTTAAAAGCCTCAAGTTAGATGAGTTGAATCCAGGCCTGAATAGCCATGCAATACAAATTGAATGTGAATGAATATAAAATTGCTTCAAAAAGATTTTTTTTTAACATAACCATTGTGCATAATTAGCTGCTATACCCTTAGGTGCCTCACTAAATGGTCAAAGAAAAATAAAGTAACACATGTCTGAGAAGAGGGCAGGGCCCACCTGTCATGAAGCAACACAGGAAGAAATGTCAGGACCAATGAACATCAGAAACACTGAAAATTTTATGTGAAGTCCTCTGCTAAACAGAACATGCACATACTTCATAAGGCTGCTTGCACTTCAGGCCTGGTTCAGATCTCCCTTCAACATGAATTAGTACTAATTAACCAACGTAAAACCAGCAGGGTGGAAAAATGTCTCTTTTTAGAAGTCCCCATACATAGAATAATTGATGGGACTTATTCTTTCACCCAAGAAGAGTGAGGGATTGAGTTTAGAGATGAATCACTGCTCCTTTGGAGCATAATTATTTCAATCTATATCTTAATCTGGCAACCCACATTTACTGAAATCAGAGTAGTTATTTTCAGAGGATGAGTATTGTAGGAGTGTGCCCCTTATGCTTAAACTGAATCTTCTTAACATTTAAATATTTAATATAGACTGAAAATAAGACTAGTATTTATATTTCTAATGAAAATTAAATGGAAAATATTGTGCGTGATAGTGTCCCTTTGCTTCTAGCATTCAGTATTTTTCTTGAAATTTTGAACAAGGGTTACATTCCTTAGAACTGGATTACTTTGACAATTCACATCCTCAGTTTGATATTAAAAAAAAAACCCTAAAACCATCCACTAGTAACAACTCTCGCATCTGTGATTAACCTATAAGAAAAATTATAACAAGAATTTCCCACCTGACTAACACAGCTGGCCTGACTGAGCGTGCTCACTGCTCTCATATAGCTCTGATTCCTTGAGCGAAACTTTGGGGAATTGTAGTTTGCAGAGGGATCCAGGTTGTGACCCCCAGGCACGTCACTTGCAGTTTGAAGGTAGCTCTGACTACAAAGGAAAGAGGAAGAAAAAAGGAAAGGGTGTAAAACCAGAGGTGGAATCAATTAGGACACTAAAGACAGTAATTCGTATGTGACTCACAAATCCATTCCCCAGGGTCAAAATCTCTCTCTATGTAAAGCATCATAGATCTGTTGTATTCAAACGCCTTAGAACAAACAGAGAACCTGTCTGCAGTTCTGCTACCTAGATGATATGAAATTTCAAGTCTTTGCGGTATTTAAACATCATCAATCCTCCTGGCTATAATGTTGAACTTTACTAAAAGAGAATGTCTAGGTCAATAGGAACAAGAACCAGAGCTAAAGTATAAACCAAACTAACTAAAAATGTTTCTTCATAGATAAAACCTATTACTTGTCATCTGTTTTTCATCAAGGTGTTAGGCATCAAGAGACCTTTTATCTTCAAAGGATTGATATATTTTTACAAAATATAATAATATCCCACATTCAGCTAAAAAAATAGATTAATAAGGTACTCAGAGCAACTGCATGAAGCTCTAGAAATCCTTTTCTTACAACACATATCCCAGTTTGGAGGACTGGGACCCTGACACCACACCAAGCCCCTTCCAGTATGCTTTCAGTACAAGGGTATGTTAGCCTTCATGTTTTGTGTAAAATATATTGCATATCTATCATTCCAGCAAAATAAAAGAAGTCTAAGAGAAGAACTTCGCTTTGAATACAAAATCAAAAAAAAAAAAAAAGAAAGTTGTGAACAAGGTTTACCAGTGTTCTCAGAACCTCTGAAAATCAAATTTTAGGACCCATGTGACACTTGTCCCTAAACAGCAGTGCACAAATTAATTCATGTTTCAGAGAATGTTGGGTTTCATGTGGTAAATAGGCATTTTTTACATTTATTCCCTGAAGGTAGCTTTAACAAAAACACAGTTTCTGGGAACAATAGATTTGTGCCCGTTGAATGTCTGTCATTATTGGCAATACAGCTATTTGACGCTGAGCTGGCAGAGTTACTCAGTGCAGCCATGGCTGTGACACGTGCCTGGGCTGTCGGGAATTTCCTTGTGAAAGGGGAAGCTTCCTCTCTGGAAGGACCAGACCACTCAGTGAATGAGAAAGCCACAGGTTCAACTCCTGGTGCAAAATGAGGCCAAACCAGGACCTTGTTTCTTAGACCATACTTATTAAACATTGAACGTGACTGTAGGCTAGCGCTTGAGGAAGGACTCAGCCTTCCTCACTAAGTGGACACAACCTGAGTTTGGCCTGGAAGCAATCCCTGAGGAGCACTCAGGGAGGAATCTCAGACCCTTTATCACAGCTCTGACTACAGTAGAAAATACTGTTGAGCTCCATCTCCATGCGTGGCCATGTCCTTTGGTGTCAGATGTGAGATGACCCAGGGTCCCTCACATCACCAGTTGCAAGAGCAGATGGGATTTATAGACACCCCCCCCTGACATTATACTTGGGAGATCTGTTCTCAAGCACCTCCATGTGTTCTCCCTGGCTTGGCCATCTCAGTGTCAAAATAGTCACAGCCTCACTTCCTCAGTGCATCTGTCCATGGCTGGGCTATCTGCTTCTTTAAGATGGGCTGTCGCCCCCTTCTTCAAAAAAAGGACAGGTTTTATTTTCATCTTGGTGCAAGGTAGGCATTTTTTTTTAACTCTTAAGAAATTTCCCTGGAGGGCAAACATTTTTTTCTTCTTGTCTTTATTCAGTGCCTTCTATGGAATACCTCTGTAACCTCAAGACAGAGGTAAACTGTGTAGAAACTATGCTAGAAACTATTGCTATAAACAAAATGAAAATGTATGAGATTGATGCAGGCATGTGATCAGAGGTTAATTAAGTCATTACAGACAAAGTGACTTGCAGATTAAGATAGCTGTCTGATAGTGGGTCTAATTTGGTTTTAGATGATGAAAACAAGAACTGTAGCAGCATCTTTTTTGTTCCCATAGGTATGAAGACAAATACAATAGATTAGGTGAAGAGGTGTAGAGCTTCCCTATCTATATTTAGTTGCTGGATTTAACTAAACTTCCTTTCCTCTATAGGAAGCAGGTTGGTGACTGTCACCTGCTTTGTGTCATTCTGATTCTTTGCACATGCTTTACTAAAACTGTCTGGTATTGTTAATTTAGTATTTTTCTAAACTGTTAGATGAGTCCCCTCTGGACCTTCTGCTTGTCACCAAGTGGTAAAATCTAGGATTCTGAGTTCAAAAGCAGTTTGTGAAAGAGACATTTATGGTTTCTTCATTAAAACATGGGCCACATTAAGAAAAGATAGAGGCAATAAAATTAAATTATAAACTATTAATTATTTTATAAACTACTTAAAAAATAATTAATTTAAACTGGCTCCTAATAACTGTCTCTTTTGCTAACTAATGCTCAACAACCTAGTATTTCATTATCCTTATGAGGTATTCCTATCACTAAATACAATCAACAATTTCTACAGTCATAATTGATTAGGGAAAGAAGCCTACTAATCCATGGTACTGCTAACCAGCTGAGTTTTGATGGATGAGTTTGGACATCACCTGATAGTTAAATAATTTTTCATTTATCAGAGGAGAGAAATTGATTCATAGGACTGTAGCAAAATAAAAGAAATATTACATATATTAGGCTGTAAAAGCAATTTCACATCCATTTGATTAATACTTTGAAATTTTTCTGATAAAAAGAAAGATTAGGTTTCATTTCTAAGATATACACTCAAAGTTATCTTCTAGGATAAATGTCTCAATGCATGGTAAAACTTATGATCTTGCTATAGACATGATCCAGAACCAAAACATCATAGACCCAAAAGTTGCATCAGGAAGTTGCTCTCAAATGTCATTATCTGTTGCTCAAGGAACTTTCACGCTTGTCAACAAAGCTACAAAGCACACACCACATGTGGCATTGGTAAATGCTGACTTTCTAATGACATCCACGCCATCTATTAGACTAGGAACAAAATTCTTAACCTTCATTTCCAAAACACCACAGCTCTATCACCTTGATAAAAGAAAATAATTTTTTTTTATGCTCTGTAGTAGATGATCTTATATCTCAGCTGATCACTGAAGAAGGTCAAGACAAGCATGAGCACGTGAGAGGGTTTGACAGTTCATCTCCAGGACCACACACAAATACACACATTAACATCAAAGAGGTGACTCTAAAGTTTGGTACTATGGAAAAGGAGGAAGAGGATGAGACTAATAAGAAAAATTAAATTGGTATGTCAGTCCTCTTCCCATTTGCTTCTCCAAACAAACAAGATCTTAGGAATGGATTTCCTTTTAGAAGCTTTTTTGCCCTCAACGGTTGCTTTCCCCTTTCCATTGGCTAGGGCAAGTCCAGGGCAGCTAGGAAGAGGTCTTAAATTTAATGAGAAGTACCTTAGTTGCAAGCAAGGCTCAAAGCCTAGAGAAACTTTTAGGGATACGGCAGTCCCATGTAATGACCTTGCAGCTCTTAAGAACCTCTACCCGAAAAGCAAAGCTTTAGGACTCCCAGTGAAGATAGCTAAATTTGCAACTGCACTTTCAGTACTCAGCAGATTGTCTGTATTCAGGGAGGACAAAATACTGTATTATAACCACATAAAGTGAACTACAGTATGACGTGCTTATCTGGGATGGTATATCTGATAGCATATCTGGGATAGTATGTCACCCTGATATAGAGTGAATGGGAAAGAGGTTAGGTTGCATATCCCAACAGCAAAACATAGATAAAGAATAAGGGAAGAGGCAGCAGTCCAAAAAAGAGTTCCTGCTTAAAAGTTTCTAGGAGTCTTGCATCACAGCCTCCCTTTTCTTGAATGCATTCCTCTAGTCTGCAAAAACCCAGGCCTCTGTATCCAAACCTCATATGCCCTGCTGCTCCTATCTGAAAGCTGCCCCTTCCTCCAGCCCCAGAACTCGCATTTACCAAAACCCCCAAGTACAGCTCTCCTTCATTCCTGAGCAACCCAGATCCTAGTCCTCACTGCTCCCTAGAATCTTCTTAATTCCCAGCTCACAGTTGTCCTGCTCAAGATCTTCCGAAACACCATCGCAGAAGCCAGCGTTTGGCCACTTGTCCCACTTCTATCCTCTGCAGATTTCGAAAGTAACCTTAACACCCCTGTCTGTCAGCAGAATCCAGCTTACCCCTGCTACAGCCATCTAATCCTACTCCCTCACTGGGGACATTGGCTTCCACAAAAGCACAAACTCTTGTCCTTCTTGTAGAAACTAACTATTCTTGCCCACATCTCAACAAAACTGAAATTTAAGAGCAGAATGGGGGAAAATAATTGCTGGAAAATACATGTTACTTTAGCCCTAAAAGCAACAAGATGCACTAAAAAAAAAAAGAAAAGAAAAAAAGACAACATTTTTTACTCTTTTGACTCCAGGAAACAAATTTCCTTTTGTGTTTTGCTATGTTTTGTAGCCGACCTTAACAGGACTCAGTACAGTAAAAATGTAGGAACTTCACTTACATTGTAATCAAAAAGAATTATATAACGTTTGTCAAGAGATTTCAGGAGATGGGAGACCACATCTACATCTCCTTATCTTTTCCCCACTTATGCCATTGTAATAGAAGACTTGTAAAACTAGAGAGCTAAGAACATGTTTTAATGAAGGGAACAATCATGGAAGCTAATCCAATAGCTGCAATCAAGCATTAACTGATGATAAGGGAAAGACACTTATTTCCTCATCTTAGCCATCTATTATTTAGACATCTATTTCCTCATCTATTAACTGTGTATTTTTAAAAGGAGTAAGATGCTTACTTTATTTTATAGTCAGTAAATAACTAACTTTGGGATTTTTCCCCTGCATTCCATTGTTTTATATAACTTTTTGAAAGTTTATATGACCATGGATAGTATCTGCAGCAGCGCAATGACTTCAGCATATGGCGCTGGGGGATTTGAGGCACTCCCGCTGCGGTCTGTACCACAGCACCTTGCACTGCTCACTTGAAGTCTATCACTTTGCGCAGCACTCAGCCCATGCTTTGTCATCATTGAGTTCAGATGCTGGTGAACACCCAGGATGGTTTGTGTAATGTTTCCTGAAGTCTCTTGTCATTGCTGTGATGAGTATTACTGTAAGATAGAATTACAACATGCAGTACTGTACCATGACTTATGCAACCATTGCATGTTTTGCAGAAGACAAATCTTTTTGTCATTTGGTGAAAAGGTATGTATGATAGTAGAACAACATGGTTTCACTTTTAGAACACCTTTGAAATGCCAGATTTAGAGGCTGATATGGCTTTACAGCTTATAGCTAAGCCAGGGTCAAAACAAAACAAAGCAATCCCCTAACTTCTCTCTAGAAATTCAGATTCCTGAGCAGCAGTACTTGATAGTCATGACAACGCTAGTGGGAACACGGGGTGTATGAGTCCTGAGAAAGGGATCTCTGTCACACTGCTTTTTTTTTTTTTTACTGTCTGTATTTTATTTTCTAATAGGTGATTGATATCATATGCTTCATCATAAACCTAATACCTTTGCTTAAAAAACTATGGACATAATGCCAACAGTGCAGCAAATGTCATACAGTTGCCAAGGTCATTCCTTGATCTACTCACATTCAAAATAAAAAAAAATGATCACTCTCCAGAGTACCTGTTCTCTGTCAAATGTTCAGCCACCAGTGCACCCTGGGTCAAGAAGGTACCAAAAGTGAATGAAAGTATTCCTAGGCCTCTAAAAGTTGCAGCAAGAAAGTCACCTTCTAACTCTGAATGGGTCTATCAGGTTTATCAAGGGAGCATCAGATATAAAGAAAGTCCATTTTCCATCAAATTAATTTTTGGAATTGTAATATTCTAAAATAGAACCTTTTTATTTTCATGATCATGAAAATAAGGCATGATTTATTATGATCATGCCTGCATTTGTCCAAAAATCTGAGAATGAATGGGAACATTAAAGAAAGCACTATCACCTCTGTTTAAATCAGTATATGCAATTCAGAAGTATCATTCTGGGACAAAAAGATAAAATTTGTAAAAGAATTCATCTTGGGCACCTAAAAGGGAGGTGCATTAGGATTAGCAAGGTAGCATAAGTTATCAAAACCTATTTTACTGAGATTTGCATTTCAATGGATATTAATTTCTCTATCTGGATCTATCTTAACTATGTCTTTGTAGGTACATGAAATAACTCATTGACCAGAATCTAATGATTAAGCTTAGCTAGCAGTGCCATTGTATAGCAGCTGCGAGGCATACTGTATCTCCGTGGATCCCTGCTGAAGTCAATAGAGCTCTGCAAAGGGGCACAGATGTGCCTGCATGCAGCACATTGGAGAACTCAGAGTATCGACATTAAGTCTGATTCTCCGTTTGGAATAGCACAGTTAGTCTGGTTCTTTGAAAAACCTGAAAGTACACATAGATCTGGTGAATTTATCTGTAGCGAAGAATTTCTTTTCTAATCTTTGCCAGACTGGAGCTTCTCTTTGATCAGTGATAGATATGAGAATTTGGGACAAATTAAATTTTTAAGATGCCTATATATTTCATCATTGACCCATAGCCTTTTTTAAAAAGGTGCCTGAGAGATATTGAACATTTGATTTATTACAGGAATATGTTAGGAAAGAGGTGGAGACTGCTGTTTCTGTCCTTATGAAATGCCTACTAATCACTGGTAGGAGAGAACATTTCTCATCAGTAAGTACTTAGGGATTTTGTACAACATAACCAGAAGAGAATGTGAGGATATCATCCGGAATAGTTAAACAGTCTGATGGTTTGATCACTCCTTGCAAAGATACAGAGGATGTAGGCTTAATCAAGCCTGTACTCCAAATCACGCAGAATGTGCATGTAATAAAAAAAAGTCTGATGTGGGAAATCTAAACTCAGAGCTACTGTTTGTAAGAGGTGACAGATGTGCACATATAGCTAATCCTAAAAGTCTTGTTCCAATATCCTATTTTGAGCTTGCCCTGGAGAGTAGGCAGCGAACTGGTCAGCAACAACAAAACGCAGGCAGATGTTACAGCAAAAACTTAGAGGCATTTAAAGCATCATGTAGCAGTTCAGTAAATGGATCCAAGGGTCTAAGCAGAACTCAAATATTGGATGTGTGTTCCTCAATCCCTTTATGGAATTGAAATATTCATAATTTTCTTCAGGAAACTATCTCACTTTTTTTTTCTTTTATTTGCTTTTGGTACATATACATGTACACATGCAAAAAAATCATAATTAGGCAGAACAAATCTAGACTACAGACCATCAGGACGCAGTAAAGCATCTGAGCATGAGCTTAATTTACACATATATGTAAGTCCATTAAAGCCATTAGGTCTTAAGCAAATCAGTGACCTTCTCATGCTGAAGTTTAAGATATTAATAAGACTATGTAATTTCAGGGGGAAAAATAGAGTAGAATTGGGAGAAGTGAAAATACATACATGATTTCTGCTTTTTAACAAAAAGCATCTTAATTCTCAAATCCTTACCTGAAGAAGTGTTTCTACACACATAGTCTCATTTAGTTTTTATTAAAAACTAAACAAACGAGAAAAGCAGCTCTTGATCCTTTTCAAATTAAAAGTAAAACTAACAAACATATTTGTTGAAAGCAGAAATGAATAAGCACCAGAAACATATTTTCTCTTGGATCTCAGTATTTGTGCTTGTGAGACTGGCCTGAATCTTACTGCAATCCATCACATAATTGCATCTTTCTGACAAAAGCCTGTTTTATTCCTGAGAAGACTCTGCACTTTGTTCAAAGCCTTAGGATCCCCTTTTCATCCCTAATCCAGGGTAATACATTTCAGCCCTACAACATAAAGCTGGTATTTGCTACAATGAGGCAGGAGATCTGGGTTCAGTTACTCCCCAAGTTTCACACTATGCTACTTCTAAGAGAACAAGGTGCCTAACACTGCTTAAGAGCATTTCCTATTATTCTGCAAAGGAAGAAAGGATGGGGACCGTCTTCTGATCCCGTAAAAGATACTTCCTAGGTAGCCAGATGACTAGCTGCCCTTCATCAGCATTCCCTCTTAACCCTGTGGACTAATCTAACCCAGATCTTATTGACTGCAGCAGAGAACACTATCACTGTGCCAGTGGCCCAGTGATTGCATTATTAGTTGATAAGGTTGTGTAATTAGCCCTCAAACTCTCCTCAGTAAATCTCCAATTTCACCCCTCAGAGACCCTGAGTAGATGCTACTACACTATAGGGCCTCAGAAAGCCACTAATGAAGTGTGTAATGAGGCTTTTTAGAGTCAGAAGATTGAGGAAAAAACAAAGATAAATAAAAAGCATATAAAAGATGAGGGTTACTTTTCTAGTGATTTTTCCCATCTCTTGCGCTGAAAATATTTCTCAGGAATGGCTTCAAAACCATTCCTAAATTAAAATGCAGAAGAAGAGTTAATGGTAAATTGAAGTTTACCCTTAAAAATTAAAAAAGGCTTGCATCACTGGTGTGCAGCAATGGATAGCATTGATATAGAACATTAATTTCTGTAGCAAGGAAGCTGTACTTAAACTCTCAGTCTGTGACATTTTTGCAGCACACCCGCTCCTCCAGATCCGCACACTTACCTACAGCCTGCAGTATCAAGACTTCTCTCTGTGTACTTACGAAGTGTTATTTCTCTAAGAGAAATACCCACAAATTTTTCCATCACTAAACAATATGGCATTGGCCCTGCCATGGGCAAAGATGGATTAAAATGAAGGCTCTGCAGAGGGACCTGGACAGGCTGGATCAATGGGCCGAGGCCAACTGTATGACGTTCAACAAGACCAAGTGCCGGGTCCTGCACTTGGGTCACAATAACCCCAGGCAACGCTACAGGCTTGGGGAAGAGTGGCTGGAAAGCTGCCCGGCAGAAAAGGACCTGGGGGTGCTGGTCGACAGCCCGCTGAACATGAGCCGGCAGTGTGCCCAGGTGGCCAAGAAGGCCAACGGCATCCTGGCCTGTGTCAGGAATAGTGTGGCCAGTAGGCAGAGGGAGGTGATTGTGCCCCTGTACTCGGCACTGGTGAGGCCGCACCTTGAATCCTGTGTTCAGTTTTGGGCCCCTCACTACAAGAAGGACATTGAGGTGCTGGAGCGTGTCCAGAGAAGGGCGACGAGGCTGGTGAAGGGTCTGGAGAACAGGTCTTTTGAGGAGCGGCTGAGGGAGCTGGGGTTGTTTAGCCTGGAGAAGAGGAGGCTGAGGGGAGACCTTATCGCTCTCTACAGCTACCTGAAAGGAGGTTGTAGCGAGGTGGGTGTTGGTCTCTTCTCCCAAGTAACTAGCAATAGGACAAGAGGAAATGGCCTCAAGTTGCGCCAGGGGGAGGTTTAGATTAGACATTAGGAAAAATTTCTTCACTAAAAGGGTTGTCAAGCACTGGAACAGGCTGCCCAGGGAAGTGGTGGAGTCACCATCATTGGAGGCGTTCAAAAAACATGTAGATGTGGTGCTTCGGGACATGGTTTAGTGGGCATGGTGGTGTTGGGTTGACAGTTGGACTTAATGATCTTAGAGGTCTTTTCCAACCTTAATGATTCTATGGTTCTATGAAAAGACAGAGGTTTGGTCTCATGCAGTGCTTCCAAACTTCTCATTTGGTTTTCACTTTCTCATGTTGTAAGTATGCTATGGTTAGCACAAATCGTTAAAAATGGTAGAAATTTTTTTTTAATGGAGATTGCCCACATGTCTTAGAGGAGCCTGTTCTGTTCCATGATTTCTGCTGAGCCAAGGGCTCTGGCAGTTAAGTGCAGTCAGATCTTGTCACAGTTTAACCCCCTTGTTGTGTGCTTTGGCAACGTTTTTGTTGCCATAATAGAGTCTGCAGAACAGAACATGTGGATGTGCCTTGGGTCGTAGTCCAGATATTCTTTTAGGTCAGCATAAGTTAGTATGGCCATGGAGAGATGCAATCTCTCTGAAAAGGGGAAGGACAAGGAAAGGTTATTTTAAATTCAGATCACTGCTTTGATCTTCTTTACCATAAGCCCAGAAAACACTTGTGTCATAACCCTTTCAGATCATACTTAGGCATATTAGCTTAAACTACTGAAAAAAGTGGTTTTGCATTGAGATACCAGACTGTGAAGTAGAGTGGCTGAAATATAGACATGCATTGTGCTCTTCAAGTGTGCTGTGGGCTTTAATAACATCCAATGCAAAGGGGTTAAACATTTGAGGGGGGCATGGCTGCTTTCTCTGTGAACATGACTCAGAGTTTGAGACACTCACTTCCATAGAGGGGCCAAAACCTGGCAGAAGTTTAGACAGAGAATATAGCAAGACGAATCAAATCACCACTGGTACTATACTGTGGCAGTCCACCTAATAATTTGTGCTATGGCAGATTTCCTTCCTCATTGAAACCCTACATTTTTGTGCTACCTATCTGCTCACATGCCTTTCTGTCTGCTCACCCATCAGCTTAAGGTATCTGGACTACCAGCTGCCACAGTAAGGTCTGCCATTAGAGGATCACAAAACAAAAGTACACATTGCTGTCACTGATTTTATTTTATTGTAGCTTAACCTATTTCATCCTCATGTTTGCAGCATCTCGTTTCCCATGCGTCACTTCAAAGCATAATGGAAAACTTCAGCACAGCACGACTATTCATTTGCGTGAGTGATACCAGTATGATCTTCAGATAGAGTGTGTTAACTTTGGGCTAAATGCTATGGTTATCCCTTTTGACTAAATGGTTAGACAGTTTTCAGTCTTTTGCAACACTTCAAAAAGGAGATGCTGAAAATGGAACTTGCCATTTCTACACTGCTATCCTGTTCATTTACATAATTGGTATATTAAGTACTCCTTTCCTGAAAATGAGAAGCATCAAATAACCGGAACATTATCTTCAGTCATAGAATTGTTCTACCATCACATAGTCCCAAATTCTCGTTTTCTTTTCAGCTTTCCTTTCTGGATCCCAGTGTCTCTGATGCTTCCATCTCTCAGCTTTTCTTGTTTTTGACACACATATGGAGAAATGACACTTACTAGGTTGGAAGGATACCCTTACAAATCTTGTGGGTCAGTCTCTCTTCCAGGATTGCACAAAACTTATTTAGGAAAGACATTCCCTTTGTTTCAGCTACCAGTTCCATAAGCTGGTCAGCTGTTTTGACCTTTACTGTAAATGAAAATACCTAGCAGCATGCTATCTACCTTCTACAAGCTACCTTCTGCAAACTACCCTCCACCACAGTTTAACTCCATCCCCAGTAGCATCACAGCATGGCAGAAAACAATGGACTGAATTGAAAGGGCTTGCATTTCACCTCTAGAAGACCTATATTTGTTCATAGGATAACAAAACTGACATCCAACAGATTTTGTACGTTTAATCATAATGCAAAATAAAGAAAAATATTAAAAAGTTTAATATTTTTTTCTCCTGAGACTACTGGCAGTCAAGATAGTTTCCACAATAAATGGGATTGCTGGCACCATTCCAAGAAAGCAAAACATTGGAAAGGAAGCAGATTCAAGTATGTGTCCTGTCTCCACCACAGCAAGCCTTATTGCATTATATTTCACTCAAATGCAATTTAATAATAATAATAAATTACACTGGCCTTCGACTTGATGTTATAGGACTAAGTAGTGCAACATACTATTTAATCTTTTGAAACAGCATTCACAAAGAAAGAATTGAAATGCATTTATCTTCAGGAAGTAATCTAGATATTTAGGCGCATTTAATTTTTGAAAAATCCAGCAAAATTTGAGTCACTTAGGCTATAGCTATACTCAGAAATAAGCTAGGTCCATTACCTGACCCTTCAGCCAGCTGACCTGTATGGTTAAACTTTCTTATCCTATAGAGAGGGTGGCTGCATCCAACAGGGTTAGTCCCTGCAACATGCCTGGGCACTATCTAGAAGAGAGCCGGGTGGCCCAGGCTGAAAGCGGGCTGGGGCTCATGCTGGCTGCGCTAGCAGTCTGACAGAGGCGCTGAGCAGATGGCCGCGCTTGGGCACATGCCCTGCTTCTGCCATCCGCGTAAAACAGCAGTGGTCAGACCCTGCACTTCTTTTTTATTCCCACTTGGAGTAAAATATACTCCTTTCCAAGATCAACTTAAAAGAAATTATTTCAGATTTTTAATGCTTTTGTTAAATCAGTTACATTTACCTATTTGTATGTTGTTAAATAAAATTATTTATTTAGATACAAATACGCATTTTTATTGTTTATGAATTTTTAATGTTCAATTTGCTGAATCTTTGAGCAACACAAACCAACAAAATAGGGGCTTACTTTTGTCAAAGTAGAAACAGAATTTAAATTGGAAAAAACTCCTTGCAAAGATGCCTGATAAAACTCAGAGGAGAAACATGCACACATGTCAAAGGTCTGTTGAAGGTTAAGTGAAAGCTTTTCTAATTTTCATTTTATCCTATTCAGGATAGTGATAGAAAACTGGGCTTATTCTTATGAAACCCACCTACATACGTTTTGCAGCGAATGCATGTTTTTATACCACCAAAACTATCAGTATTCAGGTTTTATTACAGGTTTACTGGTGCTCTGTCAGACCCCAGTTCTGAGCTATCCTGTCCACCCAAGCAGAGGACTAAAAGTATAAGCCCCATTTTATTTCTGTGCATTAGCTCCCTCCATCCTGGTAAACAAGCTAAAAAGCCAGCTAATGCAGCTGACATCCTGAATTATGTAATTTCTCATAATACATGCCAGAAATGCTATTCAGCCCTACTATACACGCTGTTCAAAACCTTGGCTTCTGGCTCAGCAGCTTGATCAGCGGTACAAAGGGTACTCAGCATGCAAAGGGGATTACTGAGCTGGGCTGGAGGAAGAAGGAAGGCTCCATAACCATCATCCCTTGCTACATCCTTCATAGAAATCCGCCAGACATAAAAGGTAACCACAGTGACAGGGAGCTGGAGACATACTGGGAGGAGATGGCTTGTGGTGAAAACCCAGGTTTAGGATCAGCACTTCGTATTCCTGTGAGACAAGAAATATTCTGTCTGCTTAAGGGCTGCTGAAATATGCAGATTTTTGCAAGAAAGACATACAAGAACCAGAATAGTTGTCACATTTCTGCCTGAAGTTCACTGGAAAAAAGGCTGGCAGATTCAAGGTGCTGCCCCTCAGTTTAAGGGAAAAACGAGGATTAAAAAGATATCTGTCAGCAGCAGCCTGGCTGCTCAATTATTCCTAGTGCAGTGTTTACGACAAATTCTCAACAGAGCCCCTAATAATATTTCACAGTATTACAAAAAGCTTCCTCCTTTTCCGACTGCAGTTAGTGGTAACTATGCCATTAAATCCTTTGGGACCATGAACAGGCACAGCTGTCAAGCCCAGTATACTCCATCAGCATCGCACCCGTTTTTTAATCAATTGTATTTTGAGCTGTGTATCTGCAATACATAGAAAACTGACAGAAGACACACCATTTGGTATTGACCTACTAGTAACCACCTGCCTTCAGGATTTAACAGATCAGAAAGACTTTTTTTCTTGAAACATATTCTTTGTTTGAATACGTATGTCTAGATGCTGTCTGGATCTGTCCATAGGCTGTGGGAGTCTGGGGCAGGCTCTGAGACCTGCCACTCACTGGAAAATTTGTGCTGTTATCTACATTCACTTGGGGAAGGCCCAGCCATAGCCAAAAACAAAGAACAGAACAGAATATATTTTATTTGGTTTAAGTACTTGGAAAGTTAGAACTGTCTCTGAGAAAAGATTTTAGTTTGTGGTACTAGCATGGATATGACATACCCTCCAAAACAGGATGGCTGCATCCAAACTGCCTTCTGGGAATGATCCCTGGCCTACACCAATGCCCAGAACATGGCCAGGCAGCGGCTGGGACAGTGCTAATAGACGCAAGTGACAAGTCTGCTGGCGACCACTCCAAAACCTTCTCAGTGTACATGGTCAGGTTTCTGTACTCAGGTCTCTGTTCTGGAAATGTTTAACTTACCAGCAGGAAGACAGCCAGTCAACGTGTGGAAGTCTGAGAAAGTCGACTATCTCCTCTTTCCCTGTTGCCTTCAGAAGGGTCACTCTTAACAAGCCACAGACGTTAGATCACGCTCCCTTAGCACATCTTATCCCACGGGGATAATTGCCCTTTCGCAGGACCCACAGCTTTCAGAGCCATTTACGAGAAAATCCAGGACTGCAGAATTCACAACGTATGTCTCCACCATGGCTGAGAAATTACGGGCTCCTTATCCTGGAAGACCTCTACTCCCACTGACATGTACTCACAAGCTGAAAATTAACCACCTTTTTTGTTTTCTGGGGACTTTCACAAATTTGGACTGAAGCAGATGATGTAGCTAGCGTGCCTCAAACCCAAAATTCAGCCCAGATACAATGACTGAGGATATCAAAAATTCAAATGTTGCTTCCAATCACTGTCATTAAGAGCTCATCTTTTCATCTTTGGAAATCAGCCAGGTACAGGTCTGCCAGCAATACTTATGTTATAGGCCATGTTTTCGTCATTGGAACTAATATTTTAGCAAATCCCTCAGATTCACATTAAGAATTTGACTCAGTTGCTGAAACATAGGTCTCTGTCACCCTTCGAGATGCCATAAGGTATTCTGCCCGGATTTTAGTTGCCAATCAAGAGCGGAGACCTGCCAGTCTTGTTTCATGGTATCTCAAAAATCTTACAGCAGCTCATGGTACAGATGCCTTTGTTTGCGCATCTGAATTGAGCCTACAGAGATGCGTGAGCAAGCTATATGAAACAATATAGCTGTAAACTGTTCTCTTCAGTAATAGTGAAAGTTGATGATTTTCTTCCAAACTGCAAGCTAAATAATTCAATTTAATTAAGCCAAAAGGATTTTTGCCTAAGGTTTTTGTTTTGTTTTATTTTATTTTATGAAAAGGTGAGTCACTATGGTATACTATGCCTGGTATTACCTACAGAACAATAAACAACCTTTGATCAAAGGTTTCACCCTTAATTTCTTCATTTTATATATTTCTCCCAGGCAAAAATAACAATTGTCTAAGCTGTGAGAAACACTCATTAATAGAAGCTGCAGATTTGAAATCAGGCTACCACTTTGAAACTGTCTTCAGAAGTATACTTACAGTTTAGTTATAAAATGATATATTGAAAGGATAAAAAGGAGAGAAAAATAAAGATCTTTTGGAAAACATATATAACTACATATTTTCCTATCATTTTAAAATTTGCTTCAGTTATTTAATAGGCTATATTATAGGTAGTATGAATGAAAAAACCCCCAGTCAAACAAAACCATCCACAATGTGTTTAAATGAGTATGACACAGTATAGTTGATACATAAAGCATTGTACTGCTAAAAAGGGTGTAAGATGCCAAATATATGATACAATTATGTATTTGCTATTATACCTAGTATAGACTAGAGTTTATTTTCTATTTCAGAGAAAGCAATAAAATAACAAAGAATTATAATATAAAACAATCCTGCCAGAGAAGAAATATTCAGAATTTTAAACTTTTGATAAAAATATGAATATATTTCCTTTAGTAAACACAACAAACTCTTTCTGAAGTAGCAGGTTTGTTACATGGATGGAGGAAGATGGCAGTTTTTCATTCAGTAATCACAAGAAACTGTAGCTAATTTAAAATGAAGACATAAAAGTTAGCTTTTTAACTACAGTATCATATTTTCACATGGATACTGACCACTACCAGCAAGACACGAAGAAAAATTACCCAAGACATGGCAACTCTCAGAAAAGCGTATAACACAGTATAGTGAAACTTACTTTTGATGATCTCCCAGTGCTCTTTGTCCAATGGATTTTAATAACGACTCTGGTCGAACTGTTAATTTTGGTGATGTCTTGGGGCTAGTATCAGAGTCTCCACTTTCTTCATCTCCCATGGCCTTAATATAGCTCCCACTTCTCATTCTTCTGCAGGGGATCTCTTCGTCTTTCCCACCAGCTGGGTATCCTCCCCATTCATCCTGAGGTACCTAATGGAGACCATAAAACACACATGAAATGTGCATTATTATTTTCATATATTTAAATACTTCCTTCAAGTTTTCATTTTACAAAGACAAGTAATGAATTTTTATTCTTCAGAAACAGATCACTTAGAAAGAAATTTCTAAGGTCCCCAAATGATTTGGCAATTTAATTCCAACTTCAAGATCGGAAATTTTCAGTTTATAAATGTTGGAACCTAAGGAACAATCAAGTCATCGTTTGTGAGCTGAGCTGTGATATCTCTTTGTAGACATGCTCTAAATTGCAGGAAGTAGCTTAGCTTAACATCTTAAAAGTCTGCACACAGATTTTCAGCTGATAAACAGTAAGTTGATCAGGTGTCTCAGACCTAAAACTCATTGAAAGCTGAGCACTCAGAGTCTTTTACCAACTCTCCTTATACAGAGCTTTGGCTGCTTTTCAGGAAGGTGAATGAAGTATTTAAGCTAAACTAAGCTGTGATTTTGGCATAAAACAGATAGGATTCTGATTTAGGGCTAACTTCTCTGAAAAAAAAAAGCAAATGTGGCAATTTGTCTTTTTTCTTATTTAGAAACTGTAAAATAGTTCATAGAGGCTGTAGTATATCAGGAACATCGCCAGTTAATTGTTAAGACATTTGGTTGAGGCTGCTTTCATGCAGTTGAGGTGTTTTTTCACATAGTAAGATTGGTAGTCAGATAACCCACAGCTGGTTGATAACCCACACAATGAATTGGCAGAGAATTGAGCAGGAGTAGATTTTCCAATCCAGAGTGAAATCAGCCTGTTCTAACGCTTAGGGATAAACTCAGCAAGCCTGTCTCTGCCAGTATTGCTGATTCTTTGCTTTTTGTTTAATCTTCCAGGGTGCTGAGTCCTCTGGTCCTACTCCAGGAACACACTTAAGCATTTACTTAAAGGATATAAGCAACTCTCTGAAATCCATTAAAATGACTCATGGTTAAAAAGAAGGATGTGACAGAATACATCAGTGGACCAGGGCTGATGCACTTGGCAGCATCAAACCCTTTATAAACATAATGACTTCATATGTATTAAACAGTACAATGGCATTATTTACCAATCTACTATAAATCTGAACTTCCAGTTAAACATATATGTTTATGCAAAGTTTCTGCAAAGCAGGATGTCTAATAAAGACTTTCAAGTCAAACATATTTGAGACCTTTTACAGACAGAGTTCACTGTGGAGCTGAAGCAAATGCTCCCGTTGGTTTCAGCAGTCTTGGAGATTGGATTTAAATAACTAACACAATCTGCTGGTCATCTTTACTGCCCTTTCAAGATACATGAATTAGCCACACACCAGGTGAACAGACCCGGTACTGTGAGTCCCAAAAAAGGATTAAGGGGGAAATGAAGTTTTATAAGGGGGTGAACAAGTAAAGATAGAGATATTAAATTAAAGAAACAAGCTCAGGAGAGAAAAAAGAGAGACTGAAGATGAAGTCAGATAAGAAGAGATGAAACAGATCAGAAAAATGTTAGAGACAAATACCAGAGGAAAAAATTATGCGCTATATTCTCATACAAAGTAATAGGACAGAGCATGAATCTAAATGAAATATGGGTTAGATCATGCAAAGAAACAAACTTTTCATATTATTTAGCTTTGGATGGTGATTGGAAAGGAAGCATGAAAAATCTTCCCAAACTTGAAGCCTGTAAATGTGATACATCGTCCTCATTTCTTTTCTAAGACCTAGTATGTATGAGATTAATGTTGGAGGAAGGATTTTTGAGATTCTAGGAGACATAAAAGGTATTTACATGTAGTGATAGTTGTAAGAGCCAGACTCCTAAAATATACAAAATAAATATATTTTCTTAAGCTTTTTTTCATCTACAGCTGGCAATACTATTAACTGTAAAAATCTGAATCAGAGAGCTATATTAAGAAAAACTAACTGATATCATACAAACATACTCTCACTTTTAAATCTTCTTTATTACTTTTATGTCAGCATAGCTAAAAACAAAATCCAAATGCTGAAAAGGCATTTATTGGCATCTACATGGGCCCACTGCAAGTTATACTGGTCAATTTTCTGTACTAAAGCTGAATTATTATGTTCAGTCTTAATATTCTTCTTTCAAAAAACTTATAACTTTTTCATAGAATAATTATTTTGTCTCGAAATGTCTTTCCTTAATTTTAACTCGAAGACAATTAAATAGAAAGTTTAAAAAGCCATTGATCAATAACCTTTTACTTACTCAAATGCAAAAAATGATTAGTTTCTCAACTTACTTTTGTCTGAAATTCCATGTTCAAATAACTAGATAAGGACTGGATTTAGATGAGTAAACACAGGCTTATTTGTTGATTGAAGTTGAAATCTTACTTTAAAAGATAGCAATGGCTGATTTTTTACATTAAAGTACCTAAAAAATTAAGTTTCTTCACTGTGATAAGGAGCTTCATGAAGACAAATCTTACAGTTATGTGCGTTACTATTTTTGTTGATTACATTTATTTCACTTTCTGAATTCATAAGTTAAATGAATTCACATAAAAGCTAAAACTGAAGAAGCCCTGCTCCATTTGTGCTTGTGATGTACTTGCACACACAGTGTGAAAGAATCCCTTTCTAATCAGAGTAACTCGTTGACTATCACAGAAGCCTTTATGATTGAAAAAACATTATTCACAATTAAAATATGAGCCATGCAAAGGAGCAGCATACAATGAACACAGGGAAAATGTTTCTGGAGCCTGGCAAGGAAGTTTGACAATGTGTTCTCTCAGGTGGTTTCATGTAGAGCCTAGGAAAAGAGCTGGAGTCCTTTTGCTGTCTTCAAAAGCCAAGGAAAGGGCCCTTGGCCTTGTTTTTCCTCACGGACTAAGAATAGAAGCAAAATTTGAGTCCCATTTCCGCCTGGTTCATCATTTACTTTAGCTGATAGGTTAAATACTTGGAAAAATCTTTCCAAATCCAGGCTATCTCAGACCCCAACATAGCTTTAAAGAAAAGCAGAAGTATTATACTAGTGCAGGAAATATTTTTATCTTGAAATATTAACAAAAATATTTAACAGCATGTGTGAGGGTCATTAAATGTGTATTTTCCAAAACATGAAAAGGGCTCTGCAGCTTGCAGAAATGCTTTCTTACAATGGTTACCAGCCCCTGAAATTCCCATCTGCGGGGCTTGCAGCTGCTAATTGGGAATAATTACCCTAATTATCTACTTGCATATAGTGATGAGTGCTGATGTTTATAATGTCTAAAAAGGCCTTCCTCCTGTTCTAGATGTTAACATGAATCCTTGTATATGCAGTTTCTATCCACAGAGGAGTTAGACTGCATATTACCATATGAATTTCCTTTTGTAAGAACAACGAGCTGACAAGGTCTGGATCTTTTAATTTAATTTTGTCACCGACTGCTGATTTGTTTATGACTATTACAGAAAATGATGAGTCTCCTTCATAGATTTCATGCACTGTTGCTCTGAGGAGCACAACCAGGTTCAGGAAATTTGGGATTTTTTAATTGTTCTGCTACTGATTCAGTGTGATATCTCACATTATTCACGTAGGGCCAAATTTATTAAAGAACCTGGTACCTAAAACTTACTACATTTTATGGAGCTGATCCTGAGAGTGAACTCCAGAACCTTAGGTAGGACCCTAAATTCCCCATAAAAGGCATTTAGGAGAGTTAGCTCCTTCAGAGTAGCATCCAAAAGGAACGAAAAGGTCCTTTTAGTTAGTAACCAAAATGCAAAACATGAAGAAAAATCTCAAACGCTTCTCCTTTATTGGGTTTATTGTATCTGGTTACACGCAGCAGAAAGGCCCTTCTGTCATTTCCCATTCACAGCCTAAAACCGTCTTCTGAAGAACAAATTCAGATGTTTTGTTCAAAGAACTGAGCAGCCTTATTCTTTCCTTCCATGACAAAACAGTTGTGGAAGTGGGAGACGTTACTGCTCACCTTCTAATCAATAACGGTTGGAGTGCTCGGGAAGGAGAAGATTTAGGGCTGATAAATAAACTGGCATGCTCTCCTCCTCTTTTTGTAACTCATGGCCTTTTCAGGAAGCACTCACAGATTGCCGGGGAGGGCTGGTTAGAAGAGAAGGACTTCATGTACAAGAAAGGGTTTGTTGCAGCCTCATGATCCAGGCACTTACCTGGAATGAGGGAGCTTAGTTATAGTCCCTGGGCCAAACACTCGCATGAATTTTATGTGAAAGGGTGTTTGGATAAAACTTGCGGAGCATTTTAACAAAGAAAGAAGTGCCTTTGCTCCAAACTGCCTTACAGCCTGCTGCTCAGAATGCAATTTGGGGAATTGAGAAGATGGGGGTTTGGCCTTGTACAGGCTAAGGAAGAAACTGAACTCACATCTTCACAGTGGGTATTCTAGAATACTATGAAAACTAATTTCCTTGTTTTAGATGAAAAGTCACTATCCTTGTGTTTTGTTAGAAGTCCCTCCTGTTGGGTGTCTTGGTTGTGCTCAGATTAGATCTGTCAGAAGAAAAGGATTTCAGACCCTTGACTGGACTTTGGCAGTAAGTCTGTCCCCTGATTCTCAGATTGACCAGATTCTGTGTGTAAGCAACAACATGTTGTCAGGGAAAACAGGGATGAATTCACCAAACCTCCGGAACAAACTAGGAATCATGGAATCACTGAGGTTGGAAGGGACTCTGGAGGTCTCTAGTCCAGCCTCCTGCTCAAAGCATGGTCAGGTACGGCAGGTTGCCCAGGACTGTGTCCAGATGGGTTTTGAATGTTTCCAAAGATGGAGACTCCACAGCCTCTCTAGGCAACCTGTTCCAGTGTTTGACCACACTCAGGGGGAAAAAGTTTTCCTTATATGTAGTCAGAGATAGGTAATCTAGGCTCCCATTTAGGAACTAGTGCTAGCAGTGTGAATACCCAACCTTGTATCTAAGAAATACTGATGTCAAAATTGGAAGAACCAATGAAATATTAATTCTTCTGGACTTCGACACTAATTCAAGTTTTTTATTTCAGTTTAGGATTTAGCTAAATAAGTCAAACTGGCAACAGCCACTGGCATTTCAAAACAGATCTGCTCCTGTTGTTCCACCCACTTCTATGGCATTTGCTCCCAGCTCCCAGACTTTTAAAGGTGTTCCACCATTAAACTGCTGATCCGCTTAAAATCTGGCATATCACTTTACTATCTAAAATGAAACACTTCTAAATATATAGCTTCATCTGAGGGAGCTGACTATCACTTCTTCATATTTCTCATTCTCAAAGGTTAAAATGAGGATTACCTACCTCACAGGAGTCCTGTGAAATTTAATTAGCATGCAGATGTAAAATGTACTGAAATATTCATTATGACCTAAATCTTATTTTAGTAATATAAATTTCACATTTTACTAGAAGCAGAAGCTGTCTGTGCATGAAATTAGACTATCGATGATATGAAGAAGGATAAGATATGAAGCACTATGTAGTAGACATGTAATTTTTGTAATTTTATGCTTTCTCAGCCTGATCAAGAAGATGACCAAAAAAAAAAAAAAAGACACAATCTGAAATGTAGGTAAGAGATTTTCTCTTAAATCACACCTTCTTCAAGGAGCCTCAGAAAAACAGCCTTTGTGCACAGCTGTAAGTAGGTGAAAGTAGATGACAATCTTGCAAGGCAGACAGAAATGCTTTTTAGCATGTTAGAAAGTTTCCTTGATATTATAATGGGAGGTGGGAGCTGGACCTCCTGTGTTTTCAAAAATTTTGCTGAAGGAGGAACACTGACCAATTACTAGAATTTTCTTCTGAAGCCAATGACACTAATGACATTCTGCTATTTACTGGCTGTGGACTCTAAACCCTATTGGTCTAGCTTTTTGCAGGAGGGAAGAGTGTAGTATCTGAAAATAAAACTTTGTTTCCTCAGTAGCTAACCTTGTGTCTACACCTCAACACCATTCTCAGTGCACATTTTTAACTAGTTTTTTCTGTGTTTTTTTTTTTTTAATGTGCTGATTCATTGTTCAAAGGATATGAATTATACAATGAAGCCATTCAAAAATCTCTACAAAATATGCCAGGGACTCCTCCTCACCACTAACAATGCCAATCCTCATAATTAGCTTTAATTTTCACATGCCACCCCCTACTCCCTGAACTCCTTGACAGCTCAGAAGCACAGAGAGTTCTTGCAGCGTTTCCTGAAAGTCTGTTGACACTGTCCATCAAGGCAGGAGCTAATCTTGGAAAGCAAGAGGCATCTTTGTCTTGCCAGCCATTCTCTCCAGGCTTTGCTATGAACAGCCATAGTATCACAGGAAGAGGAAGAAAATCACATAGATCCCAAACAATACATGCTTTACACTGGGTTGAAAACAACTTGAATTCGGGAATTTGGGAGTTGGGAATGGACTGGACACCCATGCAGATCACAGAACACAAACATAATATTCCAGCTGGGAGATGTTTGAATAGGCAAACCAGTACCAGCATTATTTACTGCCTGATTTTAGTTTTTCGTGTGTAGTTCCAAGCAGAGCTGCACTAAAAGAAACTTGATGGAAAGAAGACTTCCGTCCAGTGTAGTCAGGATTGCTTAGTCACCACTTCTGTATTTTCTACAGAACAGTGTTCTTTTCACTTAAATAATACTTTATAACTCTTATCTCAACAGTGATGTGCTAAAAAAAAAAAAAACGAACCAGGCACAATGTTTCCAAACTGGTCCTCCAGCAACAATGTGAATTGTAATCCGAGGATGGTTAAATACTGTAAATGGTGTTGTGAGGATTCCGTGGCTTTGTTTATACTGTTTGGATAAATGTGGGCCAAATGCCCACCTCGTGACCCGCTGTGCTTATACTGCTGGCAAAAACCCTTGCAGTTCAGCCACCTGCAAATCCTCTGCTACGTTGCTAGGTCCCTCTGGGACCCTCTGGACTCTGTGCCATTTTGACATGGTGGAGTGAGGTGCAGTCAGACGGCAGTGGTGGGCTTACTCACACTATAAGTGATTTTTGCTTGCTAATCCTGGAGCTCACTGAGATCTTGTGCCAGAACTTTGATATGAGATGAGCTTGGAATGAAGGGAGGGCTGGCCTGTACTTAAATGACAACCTAGATATATATAGCCTCTCAATCTAAAACACAAAAACTGTAGGGATTCAATCAAGAAACCTGGGTTCCAGTTGGCTGCATATTTCCTTTGGTAAGTGACCCAGGATGCTGCTTCGTGATCAGCTTAAGCTGCTTTAAAATTATACTACCATCAACTTCAGTGGGGCAGGTCTTCCTTAAGCAATATTCAGCTTTTCAAGAAATGCTAGTAATGGTAAAGCGAGTTAGAGTGCTGCCTGGAAAATTACCCTAACAGCAACAGTAAAGATAAGTAAAGATAAGTTTTCAGCTTGAACTGCTGAGTTGCTCCAACTCGCTGTGCTGCTGCACAATTGTCAGTACTAGCGAGAGAGAAGGATGAAAACGGTATGGTGACTACCCTAGGGCTCTGCATACGTTAGTAAATGAAGACCCACTGTCTTGCCTGGAGGTCGGCTGGCCTGCAGCACTCCGCACCCGTGCTGTTGAGCAGTCTTTGCCTCCAAACCAGTGTGAGTAACCAGGAACGGTCCCCGGCCTGTGCTAAGTCCTGAACTGTACCCAGGAACTGTTTAGGGAAATACTGGCTGGCTTGGATGAAAACAATTCCCAAGACAGGCTGAGCCACATAACAGTATAGAGGATCAGGGTGCAGTACCAAGGAACCTTTCCTGACACTATGCAGTTTGATAGCATAGATGTAGCATAAGTTAACAATTATTTTAATAATGGAGGTCCACAGAAGCATCAAAGACCAAAACTTGGAACTTCTCATGCTTGCCACAAAATGCAGCATGTCTGCCAACTAATTTGCCAGAGTTAGTTTTTCTATCTCTTTGCCTTTTTGGGCCAGCTCATAGCCGCATTTTCCTTTACATCTTTCTCTATAAATTGAATTAATTTAATTACAATGCAAATTCTGCTAAAACCAAACATCAAAAGGCTAAAGACCTAAAGTGTATTGTAGCTTGTCACTCACTACAGGTAAAGGGTAGCCAGGAATAGCTTGCCAGCTGGGCTGCCTGATGGACAGGGCAGCAGACGAGGCCCAGGGGACCAAAATATCAGCAACAGAAGCTAACTACAAGTTTTCCTGGCAGATATTTTTGGGAGAGGTAGGCTGAATTGCCTGAACCACATTTGCAGGGTGGATGGAGCCCAGCTATCTGCACAGCAGAGTGAAGAAAAACAGCCTGGTTTTTTGACTGACAAAGTTGTGGGAGACAAGACTCAGGGAGTGCAAGGCACGTGCTCCTGCTCACCTGGGGTCACCTGCATCCCTGTGGCCTCGCTGCATCACGTCCAACGCGCCCGCCCGCAGCCGGGGCCCTGTGCGGCACAGCGCAGGCGATGCAGTGCCTTACTATTCTGTCCTTTTCTAGCCACTTTTGGAAATGGGAGAATAAAGTATCATCACCAGCCCCTTCAGCCCAGACTCTCAACATTGCATGACCTATCAGCCAAAATAACCTCTAGGTCCCTCTGGAAATATCTTTGCCTTTACCACTGCAGACACTAAGGGAAATTCAGGGTTGTCACCTTATCATTACCTGTGTGAGTGGGGCAAGACCCCACAGACCATTCATGGTCACAGAAGTATGGACGAAGAGAGAAAAATGCCCTTAAAGGAAGAAAAGGAGAGGTGCTCCCAACATACTTAATGCACAGCACCTCCAAAACCACAGAGACTGCAGATGTAGCAAGGGCTCCAACGTTGCAGAGCTGTTATAAGGCTAGAGAACCTAAAAGGCAGCATACCCAGGGCTGACCCAAAAGAAGGCCTGTAGTAAACGGTGTCTTATTTAATCTAAGCAGAAAACGATATCACTTTTTTTTCTATTTGTTATAGGGCTACTACTGAAAAAAACAGTGCAAGTCTTTTTAAAAAAAATAATTTTAAAGGCTATATAAAATAGATATATTTGTTGCTTATCCATTTTTCTCATTTTAGCTAATGATTGACAGTCTTGAATCATTAACTCCAGATGACTCCGATTATTTCACAGTTTTTTCCTGTCTAGCTACTAGGTAACGCTTAACTATCTGCACACTTTTGAAAAGATCAGTTCCCCTACCAGAAGTATCAGGGACCTTATCCATATGAACATTCAGCCATTTAAACACATGTGCAACTTCACTTTAAAAAACAACCTTTAAGCACAGCACTGTAAGATGGCCAAAACCAGTTGGAAAAAAAAAATCAAAAGCAACATTTATGAATGCTTCACCATTTTTTACAGTCACCTCCTTGCAGGGAAAAATGGTATAGACTGCTCAGGAGAGGAGCCAGGTCTGTTCCAGGCAGCAAGCCTGCAGCAAAGGGGAGTGTGCGGTCATTACAGCCCCAAGTGCCTGTTCCTGGCAGTCTCGTTTGACAGATGCAACTGGCCTGAGTGTATAAAATAATAAGTTACTCCTAGCTGAAAACTTCTTCAGACCCAGCAACACCTTTGGGTAACTACTGCAAAGGTCAGCCTTCAGCTTTGGTGAGGTGAACGTTGAAAAACAATTTGGCAACACGCTGTACTAACATTATAAAGGAGGACAATTCCCCCTGATTAAAGGGCAGTGGGAGCACGGCCTCCCTTTTCTACTCCTAGCTTTGACATTTCTACAGTAATAGGGACTTGTTTTGGCAGCTTTAAGAAAATACTCACACTGAAATCTTTCCACTCTTGTTTGGAAAAAAGCTTCAGCAATTCATTTCAGCCAATATGAGCACCTAGCACATGGGCATGGAAGCAGTGTGCTGTTGTATCAGTGATTAACATAGTAATTCAAGACACCAGTAATTTGAGACAACTGTTTGGTCAGCACTTTACACCATCATTACTTGAATGTATTTATATTCTGTTTGCCTTTTTTTTTTTTTTTTTTCCCCTTGGAAGGGCTATTTAAGAAGTATTCTGTTTTTTTTGTGACACACAAAACCATCAGCATTCTGTAAATACAGAAGTGTCAGCTTTATTAAAACCTTTTTATTTAACTTTCTTAAAATCGTAAGTGCAATACTTCAGTGATATGATGGGTAGAGAGAACATTATAAGGAACAAGTACAAGTGGCTGAGCTTGCTGCTCTGCATGGCAGGACTACACCTTTACTGACCTGGGGGATAACTCCACGGGGTGGCCCCAGGTGCTGCACCAGATGTTGCAGCCTGACACTAACACTGCGAACGGACTGTGGGGCATCAAGTGTCCCATCATTTCTCTTATTGTCTGGGCATTACAGGTCTCTCTTGCACATTGCCACTCCTGACTGGGGAGGGCACAGTACTAGCTGAAACATCCTTGTGGGACTGTAATGGGCTGTAGAAATCAAAATGGTACAGCACGTGTCCATGCTGATTTACGATGCAGACTACCCTGCTACCCTCCTAGCTACACTAGCTTTTCCTGCTGTGGAAACAACCCAGTTAATTGTGGAGTGGTGGCTGGTCATAAATCATTGTGAAGGCAGCATGGGTCATAGTGATTTGGATGCTAGTATCAAAACCCCGCTAGCCCTGGCTAACTCCACAGTATGCATCAGTTGGTAGATTATTGGATGTAGTTTCTGTAGTTCATATACGGGTTTACGTCAAACAAAGAGACACAATCTAGTTTCACAAAGATGAAGTGCTGAGAAAGGTGCATTGAGTTCAAATCCATCCATCCTTGCAAACCAGAGGGAGAGTGCAAAGCAGTAGCATGCCTCTCGAGGGCAACAGTCTGGTTTGTGGGAATCTGTCCTGTTCCCAGAAGAGTTCCTGGAAAAATGTAACTGAGGGCTTAATGCCTATTTATCCATTAGCTTGTCCTCAAAGCTCTTCTCCAAGGCATAACTTAAACCAGCAAAGAGCCTTGTTGAAACTCTGCTTTTTTCTTTTTCCTTTTTTAAGAGACTAGCTCTTGTGCTTTTCTTTCATTCTGTAGAGAACACAGCTGACATTATTACCCACATGCTTAGCAGTGCCAGTGCTGTAACGGATGACGCTAGCACTTAAATGCACTAGGAAGACAAGAGTGGGCTGAAGCCATTTTTAGAACAACATGCTATTTTCTCCTTTAGTGCTGACTCATTCACTGTACCTTGTGGTATGTTTACCTTGATTGCTTGCCGCTTTGCAGGCTGTTGAATGGCTGAGGGAGGAATATTAATCAGTGACATGTAGCACTCCATGACATGTAGACTCCAGAACTTCAGTGATGGTGAGTGCTATGCTCTTGCCTGTCTTTTGGCTTTATTGTAGGAATTACTTTGCTTTAACTAGCATTCACAGTATTTCAGTCCCGGAAACTCTAAGTGACACTTTTGTATTCATCATTTTAGCACAGCTACCTCATTTGTATCCATTTTTTCTGTTGAAAATCTTTGCTCCTCAGTAGCACTCATATCAGAGTAAAATTAATCAAAGTCACTGCACTGTATATGTGTTGAACCTAATTAGCCAAAACAACTGATGAAGACAGAAGAGATCTCACAACTCATTTATCTTTTTCTTAACATATTTTATATTAAAATTAAAACGACATGGAGAGCAGTAGCAGCCGCTATAGCTAAAGCTATACAAAAGATCGCTTTACTGCACGTGTGATCTACTTGGGCTATTCTGCCTGCGGAGTGAGATGACAGAAGTGTTTTGTGCCCAGAAATGTATTTGTAGCACAATTTGTCTGCGCTCAAAACAGAATTTAAAGGCCCGTACATAAAAACTGCTGCTAATCATTCACAAGAATCTGATAAATGCTATTAGTGTACAGTTACAAACGGCTGCTCTCTGCTCCTGTGGTGCTAGTTGACCGTCTGGTTCACATTAGAGCTAAGCTGATTTAACGATGAGCTGGGGCCCAAAGGGGCTTCCCACTCTCCCTCTCTTCCTTCTCTCTGCATGTTCCCACCACCTCCACTGTAGCAGGAGTGATGTAAATCTGATCTGAGCTTTAGATGAGAAAAATAATCACTATTTTATACAGCTTTATTTTTACTAATTTAGTTCTCTGAAACTCTCCACTTTAGGACTAGATGACCACCCATGCTGGAAGAAGGCGCGTTGACTGAACCACCTCCAACTTACAACAGCACACTCCCTGTGCAAGGAGATCCCCCAGCTGCAAGGACTGCCTGTGGGGGAGCAGGGAATGTGAAACCCTAAGAGAGGAGCCAGCAGCTAAGCTTGGAGATTAACCACGTTAAAGAAATACCTGCTTTCAACCCTAGGACATGACTTAAGCGTATAATGTGCAGAAGCCTTCAAAACCTCTTTTCTCATTTCCTGTTTTCAGGCATCTGTGAATTTGGAAGAAGCTCACTTCTCCGAAAGAAATTTCCTTTGTTCACTCTTCAGAGTTTCAGTTTTAAGGAAAAAGCAGCTCAGTAATTACTGTGGAAGACAAAAATGGAAGCCCAGAAACAACACAGAAAACGGTCTCAAGCACAGGCCTAAGACACTGCCATGGTCTTCCAGTTTGGACTCTGTATACCAAAACTCTTCAGTGGAAAACAGAAGTCGCAATATTTTATACAGGTGTTGAAAGGAAAAAATAACAAGAAGGAGACCAGTAGATAGAAAAGTGAGTTGGGTACAGTGAATCCTCATATAACTAGGTAGCAGAGTAAAAGCCACATATATATTATAATTTTATAATATTAATATATAAATATGGAAAATTATTTTTATTATTCTGGGGTATGTTTATGTATTCATATGTAAGATTGCTGAAGGACTATAATTGCACAGCTTTGCTTTAAAAATAATTTAAAAATATATAGCTGACATCACTCAGGAGAAATGTCTTTTAATATCATCTGTTGTAATGCTATAAACACACAGATCCTGTGAAGGGCCTGGGTTTCTTCACTAATTTGTTCACTTGTGCACCCCAGGGAAATCTACTGCTGCATAATCAGCTTCATAGTCCCTTGAATTCTCATTTCCAGATATTCTGGAGCAAGGCAGTAAACTCTCTTGGCTAGGGATCCTGACACGTTTCTCTACCTTCCTCAGTTTCTGAACCTAATGATTATTTTTATCCAATCGTTATTTAGTGATGCTTCTTACACTGCCATAAGAAAAGTTAAATATCCTTCCTCAGTTTTGCATATAGAGTAATTGAAGTGTGCAGTGATTAACAAATTACATTTCCTGGGTTAAAGAGAAAGTTCATGGCAGAGCTAATAATGGAACTTATATCCCTGGTCTTAACGATTACACTGTGACAGCACAGCATCCCTCAAAGTAGAAGTTTCAAAACTAAGCATTTAGTTATGACATTGACAGAATGGGGTCCCTTCAATTTGTTTGCTGACCTTGGGCAAGTGAATAAACCAGCCTTCAACCTGAAGGATATCTATGCTCTGAATGGCATATTCAGATTCTACAGAACATATATTTTATTTTATTATTTTGTATTGAGAATTTCCTGTTGTAAAATTCCTGGTATTATTGCTTTGGACACAACTATAGATTTGTTATTGCAGTAACTGAGCACTCACGTCTTAACAAATTTCCATTATAGGATCTCTGTGAATAGGAAAGGGCAATTATCCCATTTTTAAAGGGGCTTAAAAACAAAGATCACAGAGAAAGTCTCTGGTGCAGCAAAAATTTAAATTCACATCTCCTAGGTTTTAAGCTGGATCAGCCTACCAGTGGATGAACCTTCCTAATTATTGGATTAAAATTCCTTTCTCTAGTCATCCCAAATTTACAAAAAGAATAAAACAATGACTCTGCAAAAAATGTGGTTTCCTGCTCCTTATGCTTGCCGCTGGGCTTGATCTAAAGCTTAGCAATAACCAAGTTAGTTTGTGAACTCAGTGTTTCACATTCACTTGAGGATGCTGATATAAGTTGGGAGTAAGGAGAAGGCCCATGAGAAGTAAAAACTGGTGGCTTCTGCAAAGAAAAATGAGATGTAAAGTGGGGACAAGAAGAAACAATGAAACATGATGAGAAGGAAAGCACAAAACCCTGCAGAGATGTAGAGGAACCAGAGCTGTCTGTGTAGAAGTAAGAATATGTCATGGTAAGGAAAAAGCTAGCCATACCTAAACTCCTCTGTAACGTCGGAGCTGTACACGTGGTTTTAGAACACAGACACAAGTGGAAGTCTGCACAGGATGTGCTTCCAGTTCTGGCTTGTTGAGTTAGATTAAAAACTTCCAGGGAAGTGCAGGCTGTTTTACATACATGAGAACTGTACTTGGATATGATAAAATATCACAGCTGTCAGTCTAGATTGGAATCAATTTGCATGGTAATGCTAAGAGGGTTGCAATTTCTTTATTTTCCTTTCTCTGCAATGAGGAACTTCCCCTGTTTCAGTAGGGAAGATGGATCCTGGATGCCTGCATATGCATTTGAAAAAATCTGGCTCTTCAAGTGTGACTCATTGCTATTGGTCCCTGGTTGCTCAGAGGGGAGAGAGCTCTGCACAGAAGTACAACAGTTGCTAGTCTGTGTTTGTTGGCTTCTGCAGAGTCCACAGGAACTGAAAATCTCTAAATACATAAATCTGGAGTGGAGATTTGCCCATGGTAATGTGAGAATCAGTTAAGTTCTGGAGAAAGAGAAGTTCATTAAAAAGAAATAAAAGAACAGAACAATGTGGGCTTTGCAGGCTGTACTTGGTAAAAACACCTAAGGGAATATTAGCATACTATGTTTTATCCAGTGGCAAATCTAGCTGAAGAAGTTATCCTCCCAGCTACTCCCTCCTTTCTGCTCTACTCCCACTGCAGTTCTCTGTACAGCCTGATGTGCTAATGACACTTGTCATGGGGCTGTGAACCTAGGCCATGTAAATGATGTAAATGTCTAAAAATTTTTTTGGAAGCTAATTTTTAAACCCATATCACTTTAACATCCAGATCATCGTGCAGCATCATAAATGGCTACACTAGCGTGACTTCAGGGTGGCAAATGGCAGCAAGCAGCAGGTACAAAAGTTTAAATGTACGAGAATGTGGGAGCTTCTTGGTTGCTGCTAAAGAAAACAAGTGTGCAGAACACCACCACAAACAATCTGAGTACTAGGCCTGAAATATTTCTCTCCCTGAGGTACCCATATAGCTTTTAACAAGGATAGCTTATGGTATGGTCTCGAGAGGTTCCGTTCATTATGATTTTGGGTGACCCAGTCACAAAAAGGAAGTTTATGAGTAATCATCATCACGACAAAGCAATTGAGTACACCAGTAAATCTATTCTCCCATTACTTAGAACAACCTGGAGAAAAGGAATAAAATAACACAAAAATAGAAATTCACACAGCCTGTTTTTAAAATTACTCATTTACAGATGTATTTGACACACTTTTTCTAGCCCCCAGACTGCTGGGAGAACTGCCCATTTTTAGTCCGATGTATGGATTTTATCGATATGTTCCGTGTGAACTCCAGAGATGAAAACACATCCACTGACCTTAAACTAATTTATGTCACACCAGTTTTACTTGGTTTTTAATCTATGCCCTATAAACCAAGACAAAAGCTAGAGTTTTCTCACTTTCACGGAATATCTGCATTAGGTGATCCATACAGATACTCTTCAAGAGAGAGACACAGATTACCCTTGTATTTTTTATGACGATGCTTTTTCCATTACAAATATTAAGAAAATCTTCCTCTTACCTGAAGGTAATGGCATGGCCTCAAGGAAGGTTTGATTTCCTGATGAACCAGAGGCTTATCTAAGTTCAGTGATGATTTGCGATAAGCTTCTTTAGCCTGACTTACTGTAAGCGTGGACCAAGAACTCCTTTTCATATATTTACCATCAGGGGTCATTGCTAGCCCTTCACAAGCTGAACATTTCACATCATTGTTACTTTTGGAAGTCTTCAATGAGAGATCCCCAAAATGCCCCTGGAGCGCCTCAGGGTAGCAATGGGATATATGATCTGTATGGTGCCTATTTACCACACTAGGGGTTCGGTAAGTGCTATCGCTGTCCAAATTATCATCAGAGCTCCACCAGCTGCTCATTCCAGATTTATGCTTGCTTTCTGGTTTTCGCTCCTTACTTTTACTCCTTTTGCTATGCTTGGAATGGTGCCCATGATGATGGTCATCCCCTCGACTGTCTCCCTTTGTTCCATTAACGTTGCCCTTGGATGATCCTTCCAGAGAATGAGATTTAGTAAAAAGTTTCTGGACTGAATGAACGAGATGGCGTATTCTTCCTGGGCTCTCACTGCGTTGTTCTGCAGCTGTTGAGGTCCTCTGGTACTGTAAAGTGTGAAACCCATCCCGGTGAAGAGGAAGTTGTTTCTCAAATTGGTCCAAAAGATTTGCAGGAATACGGTTAATCTTAGGGTTACCGTGAGACATGGCGCAGTCGTCTCTTGAGTCGTAATGTGAGCTGTAGTGCATTCTGGGGAAAGTGCTACTTGACATGTGATCGCCCATTACCATGGGCATCATCATGCATTCAGAATGAATGGAGCTGCGTGGCGAGCAACGATGGTGGTCCATCGGGCAACTCTCCGTGGGGCTGAGAAGATACGATTGCCTTGGCTCCTGCCCATGGTGGATATGGTCGTGGGTGTGTTCACAATCTTCAGGGGATGCTAAGCCACAAGTATGAGCTGAACATAACTGTGGTTGGTTGCGACTACCAGATAATCCTTTCATATTCCTCGGAGCAGGAGAGTATCTTTCTTCATTGAAGTGCTGAGAAGGCGACCATGAGTACTGCTGGTCTGTCAGGAGAACACACAAAACCTATGTTACGTGTCTGATTAAAAGATTAACTTGCAAAATCCAAGTATATTGCAACACTGAACATTTTTTCTCCATGAGCTTGATGGAAAGTCTCACCATTCACAGAATTTCATTCACCATTTTAAAACTTGTTAAAATTGCTCACTACGAGCAAATTATGTGGTGAATGCAGCCTCCTTCCTGCTTGCAAAATCGTCTGCTAGCTGTTCTAAATTTTATGAAGCTCTTCATTATGCACATTTACTCAGATAGATTTAATGGATACATTCAAGTATTCAGTTTATTATTTGATATTTGGAATTCATATGTCAAGCTTTGTGGCTAGTTATTTAAAAGTTACATTGGTCTAGTTTCTATTTCTGTGGTTTCTCAGTTGAATATCTTAACGTAAATGTATCCTTTCTTCATGGAGCCATTTTCGTATCACAAACTGAACTTCATTTTCTTAAATGAATCTCAGCTTCAGGAGCCTAAGTTCACTGTTCATAAACATAAATAATAAACAGCAAAGAGAAAAAGAATATGAACATGTTGAAATGGAGCTTAATTTTTATATCACTAAACAGTTTATGAATAAGCATTTCATACTATTAGAACATCTGTTATCCTTATTCCAGAAGTATTATTGCTATTCCCATACATGTAAAGTTTTCTCTATTAGGCCATTTTTCCCTTTTTATGTCCAAATTACAAAATATTTATTTAATGACTCTATGTTATTCCTGATAAAAAAAAAACCTTTAGGTACAATCTACGGGTTTTTATATGCTCAATTATTTGTTCCTATGTATCATGTGCTCCAAGTTGTGGTTATTAAACAAGCATGATTACTAAATAAGAGTAGCTTGTAAGCAAAGATTTTGATACTCAAGCCTTTGATTTTTTTTCTCTCATGCAATTTCTTGCAGCTGTCAAATGCTACAAACAGAAAATTAAAAACCCCAGAAATGCTTCAATTTGATTTTTGCATTCACTTTCCCTCTTCAATTTCAGCGTATTTAAGCAACATTTCAAAAGCAGAGAAAGATATAGGATGCAAGACAATCCTTTAGAGGATCAGACAGGTGCATAAGTGTTCATACAACCCACTTAGCACAGTCTTTCTGCAAATTTGCTCTAAAGAATCTAAACAATCTTGCACAGGTGCCTGATACAAGGAAGTTGAAGGCCTCAGCCAGAATGGAAGCCAGAGGGTATGTACTCTTTATATAAAACAACATAACTGGACACTGGAGACCAGACTGTAGAGATAACACAATAGCCAACAGCACTTTGAGGGGTTTCTAAGCGTATGACAAAACTCTCCTAAATCATATTCCCACTGCTGGTGAAAACTCAACGCCTGGATATGATCATGAAACAGATCAATTCCCATATCTCTAATTTTATTCAACTAATAAGTGTTATGTCATGATACCTTCAGTACAAAATGCAATTTGTTGCAAGTCTTTAGCATCAGCAATCTCATAACCTAAATGCTCTAAATTTCCTATAGTGGAAGATGCTTAGATAACTTTATTACATCCTGATTTCAACAGAGCTCCACATAATGTTTTAAAATGAACGTAGCATTAAACTAATAAACAATAAAGTATTCTTCATCCTAGGCACAATCCTGCCACACTAAATTCAAAGATGGATTGAAGGGTCCAAATGTCACTTCCAGACTTTATCATGGTGTGAAACTGATGTGTGTGTGCATATATCCTTTTCTGCTTCTATTTTGTTTTTATACCAGTTTCTTTTACTTAATTCTTGGCTATTTTCACATTAAAATAAAAAATTATTACTATTGATTACTCAGTTTGTTGTGCTATTTAGGTCATAATACCCTGCATAAACGTAGTTACAGAAAGGAAGTATAACTGTTTCCCTGAAATAACATAATTTTGATTATCCAATTAAAAATACAGCTATATATAGACAAGGTAGTAAATTATAACTGTGCTTTGGGATTCAGCCACATAAGTAGCACTGTAATTAATGGTACTTAACCCAGTATATTACCAAATATTATCAGGGGAACAATAATGGTCCATGTGTTGAACTTAGTCTGTGCTTCCCATAAAGGGTTCCCAAAGCACCTGACAGAGATTACTGCATTAGTTCTTACAATCCCAAGATATGAGGAAGGCACTGTTCTCCTTTTACAGAAAAGGAAACTGGAATACAGGCAACATTTTCCAAACTGCTTGTGGATTTGCTGATTTTCATTTTCACAGTGGTATGAGCCAGAGGGAGGTGGAAGGAGGCTCTTCCGTCAAGCTGACAACACGATGAGAGTCAACCTTTTTGTCACAATCTTGCACATCTATGAATGAAGGTAACTCTTGCACTACTTCTCTGAATTGCCAATGCATTTAAAAAAAAAAAAAAAGGAAGGGCATGGCAGAGATCCAGAATGAAAGAAAGAGTTAGGCAGGAACAAGAAACTCATTTAAACAAGTTCCCTAGCACAGAACTGCTAGTCCCTGGTGATTTCTTTAGGCCTCACACAGCATCAAACATAGTCCAGAAGGCTTCAAACATTTTCATCCTGTTACATCCCTGGAATGTGAGACATCATGATTTGATTGCACTGTAATGGATAACCTAACAATAGCTTTCCCATCCCTCATGACTCCCTATGATTCTAGCTCAGTGCAACTGTAGAAAAATACAATTTTCTCTACACTGCTTTCACAGCCTTATAGCATTTTATGTGCCTCATGGAATGTCTGAATTTTTTTGTTTGAAACACAGTAGTTAGTTAGAAACTGCTATAGGCATTTAATAAGCATAATCAAAATAATTAAAAACTGAACTAAGAAGGGGGCATTTTCCAAAAGTAATTTTCCCCTCTTAAATCTGCCATTGAGAGTAACTGACACTAGATAAAGTCCCAAATTACTTACACATGCATCATCTAAATTTATCACTCCAATTAGGTTTGCGCTCTGCTTGGGACATCAAACCTGTTCTATGTCCTAGGCACTATTACTTCTTCTTACAAACCCTCTGAAAATCTTCAAAATTTTGCATTATAAAATATAAATTTATCAAGTCATCTGTGCTTTGTACCATTCAGACAACTTTGTTCAGGAGGCCTGTTTCAGGGCTCGAAGACAGTTGAGCTGTGGCTGAATGAATTACTGTATGGTACCAGACCAGTGTAATTGGCCATGTGCTAGCCCTTAGCCTGCCAGAAAAGCAAAGAAAAATGTGCTAGCTTAAAATTCAATTAAGCTAACATGCTTTTCTAGCATTTGCAAGGGGCTAAAAGTGTGTCTATGGTCAATGTCCACAGCTCAGCTGATTCATAAAAATTCGTAAAGCTACAGCATTAATGTTTTTTTTCTCAATCCTTTAAAAAGAAATTTAAGATTTTGGTATAACAAAATAATGCCAGATTTATCCAATAATGACAGATTGGACTATACTTTTAGTCTATGTCTTGAAGATAATGATATCTAGAATAAAATACAAGCTTTTTTTTTTTTATTTTTTTTTTTTCCAAGCAGCTCCTATGTTTTCTTAGGGTATTCACTCTAAAAATATAAAAATAATTGAGGATACTAATGTCTAGTATCTTAAAGAAAGTGCCACCATCAGAACTAAACAACCGAAGGGAGGCAGAAGAACAAATAAGCGTAACCCAAAGCAGACAGAGGAATAGGAACAGAGAAAAAAATATATTATATGTGAGCACAGGAATGGCTTTTTTTTTAGGTTTCATAAGAGCAAAATGGAGTCTTTCCATTGACTTCAATGGATAGTAAGATAACACATAAAGACTGTGGGGGGACCTAGACAAAGACATAGGCTGTTATGTTAGAAAGAATCCAGTAATTCCAAAATCCTGAAAATCCCTTAAAGCTTTTCTTTTCAGAGACTACTGTACAGATATAAATCAACCTTTAACCTTGACAGATGGAAGGATTTCTGCATCCTTTCCTGCCTCTTTCAACTCTTTCCCTATTATGCCATGTCCTTTCCTGCTTTTTTCCCTTGTTTTTTCTTCTGGACTTTCTGATGCTAAAAGAGTTGCTCACTTACTCCAAGTAGATGTTAGTTTGCCTGTCTTCAGGAACTGATCACAATTTTTAAAGCATTCAAGCTTCTTCGTTGTGCCAGTCAGTATCAAGGGAAGAAATAGAGGTTCAAGGACCAAGAATATTATTTGAAATAATGAATTAGAATTAGTAATAATGTTCCAGGGCAAAAGGGCTAAAAACCTCTAAGCAATGAAAAATAACAGCTGAGCATCTCTAGAGTTCCTGGAACACTGCTCTTTGCTAAAGAGAATCAATGTAAAAACACTGGAAACCTCTCTGACATTAAAAAGTGCATGTCTCTACAAATCTTTTTACACAAATCTTTTTGTGTGTTACTTATTGAAAGCAAGCTTTCAGAGCATAATAATAATTCCTGGAACTACTGAATGGTGCATGATTTTTGCTTTTATTTATTTATTTATTTATTGCAAAGCACTTCTTTTTCTATTGAGAAATTAATTTAAATTGCTTTAACCTTATAAGCCCGTTGGTAAACTGCTTACCCATCTGAAACATTTGTGCTGTTTTCATTGGAGAAGAAACAGCTCTTTTGCATCGTGTAACCAGTAAAATGCATTGCTGAAAAGAGATACCTAACCTGGCTTTCAAAAAGATGTGGTATAGAAAATCCGACTGCTGCATTGTGCTGTTTCACTCAGTTCAATTAGTGCTGCAGTGTATTATGAAAAAAATATACTCACATTCTAACCTACAACTAATACAAATATTAATTAGTGTAAAAACATGTATATTAATCAAATAAGTACATATTAAATATTAAAATGCATAAATACAATGTTTTAGCTGGAGGTTTGTCTGCCCAAGGACTGCAGTAAGCAGCATTAGATGAGCACTCTTTCCTCATTAACTTGTTACAGCATTTTTCTCGGTTTTATTCTAACCTTGAAAATGAGTATTTCCAGGGATTGAGAAGAGTGACTAACCTGCCAAGTGCAAGGAAGACATTCCGGAAATGCTGCTATTCTGGTCTCATGAGATTTCCAAACTATTTATGTAGCACAACACCTTGTATAAAATTTACATAAAATTGCAAAGATTGGGTGACTACCTGACTTTAACCTCTAGCTTTAGAAGATGACTTGTATTTTCCATTACACTAAGTCGATGCATTTGCACTGCATGCAGTGCATTCACCCATCTGTGAATTCCTATTTAACCTCTCAGGCTGCTTACTTGAAATATTGAACTTTGAGGGGTAGCATCTCCTCAAAAATAAGCAATATCATCTCTCTCAGGACAATTGCCACAAGGTACTTCATGCACCCAGTTTCCCTGTGCAGTCAAAGGAGAGAAATAGGCAGTTCTGAAGTCCTAAAGTCAAACACCAAAATGCCCAAGGCTGTCAAACAAGCACTAGCCATGGGCTGCACGTGGATTCCTGTCTTGTTCTGACACTTAAGCCTGAAAATGAAATACCTCTCTATTCAGGATCCTGAGCGGTCCTTGTGGTTGGCACCTATGGGTGTGTTTATACCAGTAGACTAAACAGAGCTGGAGGATGTGATCAGTTAAACTGTTGCTGTCATAGTTTCGTACTACGTAAAGAGGACTCTTCCAACCAATACATAGATATGTTTTCAAGAATAACATGGGCCAAAGATTGTTACAAATATGCCGTCTGGATGTAGTTTTATTTTGGAGTGTGAGAAACTGGCACGATTCATCTCAGCCTGAAGTACACATGTAAAAAATGTCAGATGAATACACCCTTCGTGTACATATTTATCTCCGCTGACTACAGCGAAAGCTGTGGATGACAAGTTTCGATGCAGAAAACTACACCATAAATACATAAATTTAGGTGATCTGAGGCACATGTCTAATGCTAAAACATGGAAAATGATTTGACAGCCCTAGCTAATTCAGTGGAACCACATGACAAATAATGACCAAGGGTAAGATGGTTTTTAATAACACCCGTGTCAGATAAAAATGGACATGCAAATTCTATTCCTGTGACCAGAACATACCAATTTGGCGCAAAGTCAGAAAACCCAAAGGGAGAAGTAAGGAGCATGTGGAGTGCTGCCATTTATTCAGTACAGTCACAGTTTCGAGCACTGACGCAGATGTCTGCGGGTGGCACAAATATTTGATGGCACCCAATCATACTGTTCAGCACAACAATTCTCAGACTTCAGCTCCATCCATCTTTCAAATAGAGATTAGTAGACTGGCAATCCAACATCCCAATGGATTTATTTCTTAGATAAATAAGCACGATCAGAGAAAAGGGCATGTAGTAAAAGGAGTGCAGAATAACTGCCAGTGAGCGAGAACGGGATCTCTGAGATGGTGGGGTGGGAGGTGGTGGTATTGAATTTCAGGGGACACATAGTACAATATACTGGGAGGAAGAAAAGCACAGAAACCTGTGATCACTGGGGAAAGCTGTGACTAGGGACATGTTAAAGCAGGGTTACAACACTGACTGCCTGGCATGGAGAACGGGTCGTGCCATATGTGAAAAAAGAGAAATGTGGAAACAGTATTTGAGGAATGATGGCATCCCACATCTTATGGGTGGAAGAATGAGCACTTGGACTGTATGGGGAGGATGAGACGCACAATATTGTGCCCATGCCATAACAAAGGACAGGACAGAAATCCATGAAAGGTAATACGTGATTTGCAAGAAGCTCCAGGGTTTGGAGTGGAGGGATGCAGGGAGTCTTCAGGATGGTGCAAAATTAATTTCCATTGGCTTGAAGGGTATGATGTCCTGGTATTGATTGGTATGTAGCACGCAGACCTTCACAGTGCTTTTCAAATTTGAAGTACATTGCCACTATTCACCTTTTCAACAGTGCTATGACAGAGGTAAGTCCACAAAATTATTTATGACTAACATTTTTTCACAGAATCTGTATGATCAGTGAAGCTTTTGAAAAAAATGTGAACTATCAGGATTAGATTGACCTGAACTAACTAACACGCAAGCTTTCTTCTGGAGAAATACAGCTGTATGGAGTCAACCAGGGCTTCACTATGTGAATATCATTGAACAATTGGTTATAAGAAAATTGGTTATAATGCTTCTAAATACAGAGCAGAAGAGTTAGCCCAACACCATTAAACTTCTTTTGCTTCTTATTGTGCCTGGCTTTATGGACTTCTTCTCATAAAGGCGAAAATTTTGCTACTTGTAGTTACTAGATCAAATAGAGGAGACAACTAGTTTCCCTTGGTGTCATTAAAACTGCAACAATTTTCTCAGCAATTAAAGAAAGCCAAAGTAATTGGGTAGTACAGCTCAAAGATATACACAGGAATCTACATGCAACTCTAGAATTGAAAGGGAAATCCTTGTCACATTGATGGCAATGACAAATCTCCCATTAACTTCACTGGGGTCAGGGTTAGTTCTAAATATCTGCTGAGAAAAGTTCTTGGTCAGTTTACCCATGAATCCTGCTGTGACTTGAGGAGGATCACCTCTAATCAGGGCTGTATTTTACAGAAAGTACATTTCATGCTGGACTGGAATAAAAGTGTTGGAAGCCGGGAAGAGTCCCCAGTCAGGAAGATGATGGCATGGAAGGGTGAAACTGGTTCTGCTGAAATACTGCCATTGATAGCACAGGGGCCAAGATTTAATCCCAAGGATCCAAACCGCTTGGACCAACTATTCAGCTGAATGGAACTACCAAATCTCCAAGGTTTCTTTTCTAATAAGAAATACTTATCATTGATTCTTAAATGAAAATCAAACAAAAGAAATAATGCTGATATTTATGAACTTCTTCCTTGAATTAGTTTTTTTTTTGCTTAGTGTTTCTAGAATTCTTCTGAATTTGTCCTTTATTTATGATGATATATCACGGAGGAAGTTTACCATCCTCTGTAATACTGAGGGGACAGCAAGAACTGATGTTTCTATATCCAAGCAAAAATATTTATCATACATTCCTTCTAAATTGCCTTTCATTATTTATTTCTTTAGAACATGGATGTATTTTAAAGATCTTGCTTATTTTATAGAGTGCTCTTCTGGGAAAGAAATAATCTAAGCATTAATTCTCAAAAGCATTGATTATTGCCATAGAACATATGACTGTTCAATTTAAAATACCTTTCTATTCAAAATCCCCTTTACTTTTTTTTTAAACATTCAATACAGCTTTTAAATTGTCAGAAGTGAAGAAAATGATTTGATTTTCTGTTTGCTTCAGCATCGGTTCTTTGCAGCCTTTTGATTCACCAAAAATTTCAGAGTTTCAGCCTTGGTCTGACCCAAAACAATTATTTCTTTCACTTTTTGGAGTTCATCATTATCTGCTCGGCTGTACACCCTTGGCGCTGCCTCTTGCTGCTTTGTCATTGTGTTGTGAACTTTTCTGCTCCACTCAACCCACTGAGATGGAGGAGGTCTCATCCTGATTTTCCTATGGGGTGCAGGAAGAAACAGCAGCCTGGTGACAAGTTCCCTTTTAAACCTGTTGCCATAGTAACAGGCAGAAAACCTCCCTTTTTCCATAACCTTCAGACTGGGAATTTTTCAAATCAGGGTGCCGTCTCTTTTCTGCCTGGCTGAGCTCTGCTTTGGGTCTGTGAGAAACATTGCAAATGTTAATTGCCTTTTCCCGCAACCCTTAGTACCCAGATTTTCCATGTGGCAGTGAAGGGTCAACCGGTGAACCCTGCTCCTGGGATGAGGTGGTGGTGTAAGTACCCACACCCTTGGCAAGTTTGAGACAGGGCATCTTAATATGCTGCTGTCTGGTTATTTAGGAAGAGAAATGACTTCATGAAAAGATGGAAAAACCAAAAGGAATTGCATAAAAAATTTATGATGAAAGGTGACAACTGAACTCACCAGTGAAAACCTGGACTGTATTAGCAATATTTGCTGGTGTTTGTCCTGCTGCACTAGTTACACTAGTGCAAATCCCCTTAGGAAGGCAGACTGAATCAGTGACCTATGTGGCCAGCACTGTGAGAGACAGCCATGGTCATGTACCTCCACGCTGGAAGTACCCCCACCACCCTGGTTGTGCCAATACAAATTGTCCTGCCCTCGATAGAGCCTACGCAGCCTGCAACGAATGGGGAGGTAGAGCATGGTAACTTTTTTCTGGGGAAATGGAGAGTACATCATCTAAGCTGCCCATCACAGGAATACATGTAAAAGGCTGCAAATTCTGTCCTTTTGAAAGGAGACAATACAGTGAAGACACTCAGGAAAGAAGGCAGGCACGGCGAAGCAGTCAGATGAGTCTCTCCTCTCCATGGCAGCTGTTGCACTCTCTATTGGAAAGTAAATGTTGCGGATCAGCTGTGCACCCAGGTGTTACAAGAGGTCAGCAGGGCATGAGGGAGAGAAAAACGTCCCTCCTTTGCTAACATCCCACATCCCATGTGTGAAACTTAACTCAAGCTCTTTCACCTTCTCCCCACTTCTTCTCTCTCTTTTCCTTGGAAAGGTCTTTCATTCATTCCAGTGCAGATACTGGAATCAGTAGTCCAGATATGGTCTAACAATGGGATGAAGCTTCCCACTTCGGAAAAAACATATTTCCTCTGCAACTGAACAGATCGTCCTCAGCTGGACAGCCCTGTCAGAATGCACAAATCATTTAGAACAAAAATATTTGCTTCTTGGCAAAGTAACGAATGTGTAAACCCCTTTGTATTCTGTAGTAGAAATGGATGAATAATTAATAACAAATAACCTATTTGATTAATCTTACATCCTTACTAATATCTTCTCCTGTTTGTGAATAGATCTTGAGCCTAATGGGATTTTTGCAGAGTTATCTGACATTATGAGGTGTTTAATTTTTAGAAATAGCTTCTGGTCTGCAGATTGTTAGTAAGCATTTGTTGCCAACAGCCTATAATTAAAATGCAGGATTGTTAGAATGTTTTATATGATGCTCAGGCCATACGATACGATTTTGTTCTCTGACTGAAAGTAATTCACAGAATAAGCTCTCAAGCATAACTAAAAGGAATTTAAAGTTCAAAAATTAATTTTTAAAAAACATTCCCCGTTATTTCATTAACATTTTCTGTGGTCTCACTCATCACATCACTTCTACACTACAGTTTCTGGGTAAAGGAAAAGGAAGGATTTGAAGTGGAATTATTTAGAGGTATGATGGAATAAAAAAAAAAAAAAGGCTCTTTTTTTCAGTAACTGTTCAGCTAGTCACAATAAGCAAGTAAGACAGTGACACCGAGACATATCAGGGCATCTCGTATTTAAAACATCTTGTATAGAATCATAGAATCATAGAATCATTAAGGTTGGAAAAGACCTTTAAGATCATCGAATCCAACTGTCAACCCAACACCATCATGCCCACGAAACCATGTCCCGAAGCGCCGCATCTACACGTTTTTTGAACGCCTCCAGGGATGGTGACTCCACCACTTCCCTGGGCAGCCTGTTCCAATGCCTGACTACCCTTTCAGTGAAGAAATTTTTCCTAATATCCAATCTAAACCTTCCCTGGTGCAACTTGAGGCCATTTCCTCTCGTCCTATCACTTGTTACTTGGGAGAAGAGACCAACACCCACCTCGCTACAGCCTCCTTTCAGGTAGTTGTAGAGAGCGATAAGGTCTCCCCTCAGCCTCCTCTTCTCCAGGCTAAACAACCCCAGCTCCCTCAGCCGCTCCTCAAAAGACCGGTTCTCCAGACCCTTCACCAGCCTCGTCGCCCTTCTCTGGACACGCTCCAGCACCTCAATGTCCTTCTTGTAGTGAGGGGCCCAAAACTGAACACAGTATTCGAGGTGCGGCCTCACCAGTGTCGAGTACAGGGGCAGAGTAAGTTTAAAAGACTTTTTTTTGTAAGTTTAAAAGACTTTTCTATCTCCATACCAAACCGCCTGTCTACATATTTTTATTATATGGAAGAAAGATAGTCCTATGGTTAAAGGATTAACTTGGGAAATCTGCAGTCAAGGTTTCCTGTCCAGCTATGAATTTTTTATATGGTCCAGGATAAGGCCATGGGAAGTGATGACAGCGGCCACTGAGAGGCTTGGCCTTGCCTTACTGGGTTAAAGTTAACTTTTGTGGCTATGCCTTAGGTAGACTCCCTACCTTAGTTCCCTACAGCACAAGAATAAAAGTAACTTCTGTACCTCTGAGGGTTAGTGTCAGAAAGCAGGGAAGCCTTCAGTCTCTGGGATAATGCCCATCTAAGAATTTAAAATGAAGAGTTTGTTACTGTGCCTGCTAATTACAGTGATAAGTGTCACTATAGCAGTTTATTCTCTGTGGCCAAGCCCTGTGTCTGACTGAAGTCCCACCAGCTCCAGCCAAAGTCTACAGCTGTTTAACCATCCCTGGATGCTCTGGGGGAAGGTGGACCAAGGCATGGATCTGGCACAGAGGAGAGTCAAGCACCCACTGCCAACCCCTTGTCTGTCCTTGGGAAAATTTCTTGTCGTGCCCGTTATATGAAGCTAAAACCCATGAAAAGTGCAAAGTGTTCAGACACTGACTGCACTGAGAAAGGCTGGATAATTAGGTAGAAAGACAGACAGACTGGAAAGTCAGGCCTTTAATTTTTTATTTCAAGAACGGCTATATCCTTTCTTCCTTTCAACACATAAGGTCATAAAGGCATGATCATGCAATCAACAGTGATTGAATAACCATGAGTTACTGTCTGACACTTGAACCGTACCAATTAATCAAAAGCACAACTGCATCAACTGTGAAATAAAAATACATTTTCGTAACCTGCCCTTAAACTGTCTTACAGTTTACTTTGCAATTGGGGCAGGTTAAGAGCATTATTAGTAACTGCAACCTATTTTATAGGTTTTAACCTTTTTTGTAACATCAACTCATTATTATCTCCTGAAAAGAAAACAGTAATTTACTGAAACAAAAACCTTCAGTATGAGTTCTCTTTCTTTGCTTAACATTAGAAGCTGCTAAGTGTTAAACTTGTGTAAAATAAATGTTTTCCTTACCTATAAAAAGGAGTTAAAATAATTTTTCAGTAATCTATTTTTCCCTCTTCACTCTGTGCATGCACTACCTATTAGAATCTATATTTAAAGAAAAGTTTGTCCTATCTTCCCCGTTCACATGTTTCTTTTACTATTTGAATGCTATTTGAACATGGCACATTTTCCATACGTCTCTTGTTAAGATTGCACTGTTTTTGACACCCAAGGCAAATTGTTGTTTTATCCTATACATGCCTAAAGTAAATAAGACTGTGAGAAGTCTCCAGTTTGCATAGAAAAGAGTAGTTTCATAAAATGTTTATTTTCTGATACATTAACATTGTTCAGATTTTATAACCACCAGCTAGAAGAAATCTTGGAATTGGAAGAACTCCAGTTTCCATAAGACTTAGAGTGAACTGCTTGAGATCACGCATGTCAGATCTCTTGCTCCTACCACCATGCCCTGCTACCTTTATCAGCTTGCTTATTTGAGATATTCCTAGTGAAAAGAATAAGAATTTTTGGTGCTAGTGTGAATCTTGTAACTATGACAATACTTATCACCCTGAACTCTGTTAACAAATAAATGGTAAAGGAAAAGCTATGAAATGCTGTTCTTGAGAACAGACTATGAATGCTTGGGTAAGTGTTTTTTGAAGGAATCTATTGCATTTCTGCCTGTTTTAACTAATGAGGTCTTTTATAGAATCAATAATGTAAAAGAGTTGAGATCAGTCCCATCCCTTGATACCTTTTCCCAATTAAGGCAGTGGATCATTGTATTAATAACATTATTTAGTGACTATTCAGCATTTTCACTCTGGTGAGATACTGTGCAAACATTAATTAATCCCCACCAAAGCCCTGAAACCTCACTAGGAAATATTAAACCCATTTTACAAATAAGGGCCTGGAGCCAGAGATTTTTCAACACCAGAGAGATTGTAACTTGAAGCTCCTTGGGACAGTGAGAGTCTGGAATAATGAATGGCCCTGCAGTTAGAGCTACCTTAAAGAATATAATCTCTACTCTGCCTTGATTTGGGGCAATTATTTTACTTCTCCAGGAAAGCCCTTTCTGTGTTTTTTTCAGGAACGAATATCTCTAGCAGTCCTTCAGACTGAGGCTGTTCATACAAAATAATTACATAGTCATTGGGGTAGAAACAGAGGGAGAGAGAGCCCATTTCCATAGCCCACTGATTAGAGTATCCACCCAGATTCAGATTTCTCTCTAATGAGTATTTAACTTTATACAAGTGCAACAGCAAGAAAAAGTGGAGACTGAGAAAGATCTAATAGTTTGTAGCTTTTTCACTAATGTTATGTTCAGTTCATGAATTTGAAGTCAAATCTTCAAGTTACGGAACACAACACTGGGGGACAGACAGAAGACGTCCCAGCTGTCTGTGGAGGTGTTAATCATTAGCACAGCTGTAACTACAGAGCTTGTCTACACTGAACTTAACTGACTATTCCAAAACTTTTATAAAAGTCTTCCCAATTTCCATTTTCTATAGTATGCCCCTTCTTGTTTTACAGTGATTCTCTTTAAGGGAGAATGGGACATCATATGTTTTTACATTACTGATGGTACCCAGTCCACCTATTTTGGCCATCTACTGTTTGGCAGCTAAGTCAGAAGGACAGGATTTCCTTCTGAAAATATTAAAGCCATCCGCCTCTCTCCATTCATTACCTAGCGATCTTTGGTACTTACTTTCAGAGGACTCTGATAGGGACCCAAAATTTAGGAGCAAGGACAGATCCCTCCTTGCTTTTCGCATATTTTTTTTTTCAGTCCTTTGGTCATAAATAGCTGAAGTTTTGAAAGCATCTTAGTTTATTTGTAATCTGGTTGTGATTTTATTCTTGTTTTTTACTTTTCTGTTCCTCACTTCTATTGACTAATCCCCCATCTTCTTCCTAATCAGGGTGCTGGGTGATTGATGAGTTTAGCGCATATCTTTCTGTTAATCTTTGATTACCTGTTTCATGTGAAGGTCCTTACTCCTGTAGACACCTGACATTTAATACTATTGACTTATACATCATTTATTCTGGCTTCAGAAATCCTGCAGTTCTTTCTCAACCAAATGGGAAGGAGAACAATTTTGACATACTTCTAGGGCATGATTCATCTCACCCTACATTAAGCTTTTAAAGTAGGCCAAATCTGCTGTGTCCTAGAAAAGTCTATCAGTCTTCATTGACTCTAAAGGAAGCCCAGATATCTACAGTTTAGACATCTACATCTGAATTACTCTCCAGCTGTTAGACGGGATATCTACCCTGGGGCATCTGAACTCCTTCCTGTATGCTGTGAAATGGGGCAGCAGGGCGAAAAAAACTCAAATATCCAAGAAGGCTGAGAGATGTGCTCATTCCATGACTCCTCCATAGGATTCACTTGTGAGATTCCTAGGGAGCCTCATGTTTAACTGTATCTTCCCTCTTACACTATTTTAAAAAAGGCAGAAACTGCCTGAAGGTTCTTCATTCTCTTCCTTAACACGTCCTTCTGTCTGATCTTTGGAACTTATCCCATAGCTTTTTTTCTCTTGTTTTTTGTTTTTTTTTTTTTTAATATTAAGTGGACAAACAAGTCTCATACAGATATTTTTATACTGAACTTTTATGGAACTCCCTGACTTGATTGTAACCGAGTGGCAACACTACTTGTTTTAGATAATCCTGTTCTAAGGGATTATTTAAACATAATGACATCCCCTGCCTGAATTCATGCTCCCTGTTCAAACTGTTTGGGTTTTTTCCTTAATATAGCAACTATGATTTATCTTCCTATCAATGTGCAACAATAAGGTCAGGGTGAGAGTTTATAATATTCTTGTCAAATACAAAAATAGCCTAATAACACAAAATAAACGGTTGCAATGTATTAACATAAGCATATGCATAAAAGGAGAAAAATTACTGTTACACTAACTTCTGAAATATAAGTATGCTCACTTTGAATAAAGGGAGTTTTAACCAGCAAACACACAGAAACCACTTTCCATATTTCTCTTCCAAAAATAACCACATAAAGTAATTGCATATAAATCAAATTTGTGATGGATTTCACATAAAACAGTGACAATCCGAATATGAAATTCCGGGAATAGAAACTGAATTTTGCACAATCTAAAAAATATAAATCTGGCTACACTGAAGCCAGTGGGACATTTTACTACTAACTTTGTGAGACAGAGGTATCAAGATTTCACTCATGGGCTCTTCTGGTTTCTTCTTGCTTCTGTTATTTTTTTAAGTTTAAAAGGTAACATTGAAAACCCTTTCTGCAATTAATTGTGTTTTCTAACGGGTAAGACAAAAAGAAGAAGACAAAAGAAGGGAAGTTGATAATTTCCTTGAACACCTTCTTTTGAATTCTCGGTTGCCTGGATGTTTTTCTGCTTTCGATTCTCTAACCTCATATAGCAGGTGAGAAACTCCCAGAAGGATTGGACTGAGAGGCTTTTGGCCCCTCTCATTAACACCGCCTGGCACCATGCCTGCTGCGGGCTTTGTGGCTGGGGAAAGGCTGTACCACAGAGCAGCCTCTGCCTCCTCACCCCACGGCTGCACCCAGCCTCTGGATGTACAAGCAGTGCAAGTTATCTGAGAGGTGATAGCTGTACCTAGCTCCTCCTCTGGCGTCCCTGGAAAACTGAAGCCCGACTTGAGCAGATCGCCACCCTCTTCTTCTGAAAAGACAGAAACAAAGTAGCTATTTAATAACTCTGTTATTTTTGTATATCCAGAAATAAACTCGCCACTAGTTTTTAAATCCACTCAGTGATACCTATTACCATTCAGTATCTCTGATACCGTGAAGCTGTTGAGGTGCTGTTATCTGCAGTATCTATTCCTCTTTGCCAGTGTTCTAATGTTCTTCTATTATTTTTTTTTAATTTTGCCAGATGTTTTCACATCACTAGTGTCACAATATTCATAAATGCCTTTTTTTTTAACATCTTTTACATTGTTCTTTTTAGCTTTGCTTAGTCACATTGAATTCTACTGCCTTTTAGCCTTAAGGTATTTATTCCAGGAAGAGTCATTATTGTCAGTCCTCCAGTTGTACCTTTAGCACTTCCCACCTCTGATGATAACAATGCCACTCATGATTCTCAGGCCACTTTCTTTACCTTTTATTCACAACCGTTTCAGTTCTGCAATTCTGAACTCTGATGATAATGCCGTGATGGTGACTTTCTCCTATCGATATCATTTACTTTTGTGCCAGAGACAACTTCTGCAATTCTGGAAAAGTACTTAAGCTCAGATGATATGTCTGTGCTGTATGAATGCAGTGAGGTATGCAGAAACCTGCTGAATGGCCTGAGTGCAGCTCTTCGCTACCCTGCCTATATCGCTTTCAGAATTGCAGCTTGTTGCCTCTGCATTGCGCTCTTGTCATGCTGGCATACAAATTAATTTGGACCTGGCACCTAGCTCAGATATTTCTAACACGGAGCTGCATACAGCAAATTGGGTCAGTAACACTTCCTTAAGGTACAAGATAGATTGGCTTGAGAATACATAGATTAGGATACAAAATATCACAGTACCGTGTTTCATGTAAGTACACAATACTATCTTTTTAATTTTTTTTTTATGTTTTTGCCCTGTTATCCGTATTTGCTGGTGGCTCAGCTGAGTGGAGGTTGTTTGAGTATATACAGCCTTCCACTGTACACTTTCTTACCATCTGTGCGTGTTAAAAGCACAAACACCTCAAAAGAACAGCGAAAGAATGGAGTACTCCATAGCCTCTCACTATACATTCAGCCAGCAATTCTTCAGAGAAAGACAAAATCAGGTATTGCAGACCATGTTTCTGTAGTGCATGACCGAGGACTGGTGGCTTTTAAATAACTCACATCAGTTCATGTTCCTCATATCCTCAGGCAGACATTCCCGTAAGTTTGAACCAGCTCAGACTTTTCTTAAGAGCACCTCAATCCCTGTATCAGACAAGCGGTTTTTTTGTGGTTCAGCTTAAAGCAGATGCACTGTTTTGCCTGTTTCAATACTCCATTTAACAAATACATGCGTTTTGTATATTTCTTGGTCTTGGTTGCACTTTTTATTTGTACTATGATTTTTTCCCAATTATCTCACAGCAAGCAAAATGAGTGAACATACTCGTGTGGATATTCTCAAACAATTGTTCTTGGTTTTGACAATTCCTGGGGTTAAGAATGTACAATTGATAACAATGGGTAGTATAGCACAGATAGTGCATAGAAAAGAAGTCCCAAGGATGTTAAGAATGTTGGATAATCTGAGCTGTCAAATAAACATCTTGTTTATAAACTCAATTGTTAAATAAACTCACTCTGCTAAAATACAGCCTACTAGAGATCTTGTTAAGTGATGGATAAAAAGTCATACACAATTTAAAAAATGACTGGCATATGAATTTAAATTAAATTTCATTTGGAGAGGTAATGGACAACTCTAATTAAATAAAAGCACAAATTAGGCAGTTTCCATGGAGACTTTGCTCACATGATCTGCCTATATTGTATAACTCGTATGCCTGTCCTCCAATTTGGCTGCACAGGAGTAACGAATCAAATGAAAGTTATAACAAAAATATTCTGAAGGATCCTTTACATTCATGTAAGTAACTAGATCTTACTGTTAATTTCATAATAAAGAAGCTTTACATTGAAACAGGAGTTTTGTATTTTTGAAAAAGAAGCTATTAATTTATTCCAAAGTTATATCATGTACGTATATTCAGAAACACTTATAGAATGATCCAAAGAAAATAAAATGCATAACATTATTTCTCCCTTGCAAGAAGTCAGCATTATTCTCACAAGCTCTGCCCAAAACTAGACTAAAATTTTAGGGGCAGGCTAAGCTAGACTAAACGGTTATGGTTTGGCATGTTTGAGAAAAAAAGAAGAAAATATATTTCCTTTTCAAAATGAAAGGGAAGGGTCATGCAATGGGATCCATAAGTCAGGTTCTGAGTTTACTGTAAGAATTCCTGTGCAAATTTGGACAATTCAGTTAATCTCTTTCTGCCTCAATTATCCAGTAGAATTGGGATTAGAATTCATTTATTTCTCGTAGCTATCCTGTATGAATACATTTGTTAGTGTCAGTGAGCCTGTTGCCTAGAAGAGCCTACAGAGAGCACAAACAAGTTAGAATTTCCATCCTGCAAAAAAGCTGTATTCTGTTTTGAATAGGGTCAATTGCAAATGTTTCAAAGGAACTTTGTGATTCCCTTTTAGGTTTATAAATCTGCATGAGGGATATGAGTAGCTCTTAGTGATTAGTTTACTTCCTAAGCACGAGGACTTCTTATTTCTTTATATTTTATGACTATACCTATTCACATCACTAATTCATTGTTTAGACTGTCTTTTCAAAAGGCTACTGTCAGTACCTTCAGCCCTTGAAGAGATTCAATTTTTGTATTCTGCACTTATGAAACATAAATTAATCTAAAGTCTCAGTGGCTCTTGGAGTATTACAAAGACAATCTTTGTGTGAGGTTGAACTGTACTTCAAAGTCATGTTATTCCTTCAGCAACAGACACACATGGTCTTTGTTTATTCAGTTTACATTTTTCCTTGAAATTACTGTTTTTATTATTGACTGTAGAAATGAAAAGCATATCCTTCATTCATAAGCACAGCAACAACCTTCATATCTCATGGTAATGAAGTCAGGCAGATTATCACAGAATTCTTGTGCATGCTAAATTCCAGTGTCATAAGATGCGTGCATTCATTTAATGTCATTCACCTCCTCTATCTCATAGATCCATAGCATTTCAGCTTGTTCTTTGCTCAAGGCGGGCCTACTGGTAGAACGTTCTACACCAGCGGACGTAGAGGAAAGTGGTAGTCTTAGTATGGAACGTTTCAATGGGCAATGAATTGCAAACAAAGATGAGATTATGAAAATAGGATAATTTACAATTTAAGGTTTTAAACAATGTTCGGAACACACAGTCCACAGACAAGGGACACAATTACTAGTTAAAATCCCTTCTCAATATACAAACTACTGCATCACTGATTGGTCTAAATAGAAAGCAAAAACCTGCCTCTGAAACTGAAACTAAAAAACAGTGGAAGAATGCTTCACTCTCAACAGGGCTCAAAATAGTGACAAAAAATGATAGGCTTTAAAAGTGCAGATGTCTGCTTCTGTGAAAGCTGAATGTATAGTAAAATGATGCTGTGATCTGCATAAATAGGAGAGCACAAACTGTCATTTACATCTAGTATCTCATTTTCTTTTTAAAAAATGTGATGGATCTGTCATGCATTCCAGTGCAACACTGCACAGACGACACTCAAGACTGTGATAGGAACCTTTCACAGCTGAAGTTCTCCAGACTTAAGCTTGGAAACGTCAGGAGACATTGCTGAGCTGGAACCAGCTTGACAGATCCAGACAGCTCATTCAACCCTGAAGCTACTATATGTACAGTGGGAAATGACATGGGCCAGCACCTGAAATCAAGCTGGCATGGCACAGCTTTTGTCCTCAGAACAGGCTGGGTGTCTGTCAGGAGTGCGCCCCGGCTTGTGCTGTTCCTTACCCTGCTAAGGAGATATTACCTGGGGAAGCACTGGTTGGCACGGGCCAAATCTGGGCAAGGGCGTGCGCTGTGGTAGGGATGATTGCTGCCATTGCTCAGGCGTGTGGTGTGTTCCTGATGAGTTACGAGTACAGCTTCTTCTACTCAGTTTTCTGTGTCTAGAGGATAGGTTACAGCCCAATGTAAATCCAAAATAAAACTGCTGAAGGCCACAGAATTACATCCATGTAAAACTTGGGTAAAGGAGATGCAGATAATCTCTTGGGGGTCAATTTTGAATTGTGCCTCAGCTGCACGTGGTACTGGATTGCAGGTCAGTAGGATGTTACTTTGTGTTCTAGGTCAGGGAAGTGAGGTTTCTGTATGAGCTAATGGACACAGGCTCTCTTCTATCCTGTTCCTGTCTGCCTGTAGTCTAAGTGAGCATTTTGACAGTCACTGCACTGATACCGCTGCTTTTCCTCAGTTCTGTAATCACTTTACCCATCCTTCAAATTTTATCATCTCAGTTTTAACCTCTCTATCAACTCTCTGAGCCTGACCTATCAGTTTAAATTCTGTTTCTTCACCTGCAAAGTCTTGCACCAAGATGTGCCTCTATGTCGGCCCTCATTTTTTATGCATTCATTCTGCCCTTAACAACCAGCCATGCTGTTTTCATCTCCTAATAGTACTTCCTCCATAACCTATCCATCCACAAAATATAGGCCCCAGTCTCAGTGGACTTGTTGCTCACATACTTTAAAAGGCTCACATCAGCAAGACTTACAATTAATTAACTGCCTTCTCCATCACAATATGCGAGTAAGACTGAACTACAACTGATACTGAACTTCTCAGTTCATTGGATTTTAACTTTTTTATTATTGGCCTGCTCTGGACCTCCCACCAATTTTTTTCTATGTGTGCTTTTCTTTCAGCCTTTAAACTCCCTATGGTGGCTATTGTTCTTTTAGTTCTGCCTTATATAGCACCTGGCATATTAACTCTGATAACAGATGGAAGAAAACACAGGCCCTAAAATGTCTGGATTAGACAGCAGGTGCAACTTCATTTGATCACATAATTACAGAGCATAAAATGTGTCCAGAGTATGAATACAGGACTCTCGCCATATCATTCCATGATCTGAGAAAACAAAATCACGTCTTCCAGACTAAAGATACTCAGAGACCTAGAAGAGATATCTCCTGTACCTCAAAGTCCACTAGCCTGCTGTCCAATTAAAGCATTTCTTGCAGGTGGCCTTTGACCCTAGCCAAAGATATCCCCAGCCTGCTACAGGGTATGTATCACTGAGAACTGTCATTAGGCTGATGCTGACCTAAGGGAAATGGCCAAATGCATGTGCGCCTGGCTGCCGTTATGGCCCCCTCACCGCTCCTGGGAGACAGCTAATTGGCTTGGTTTGGGCCTTCCCCGAGTGGCCAAAATCACTTGTGGCAAACCTGTTCCTTTTCCCACCCAGGCTCCAAGAGGTTACATCCAAACAATATTACAACTTTTATATAGTAAATCAGGCATGGGGAAGGCCCATTCTCTGGCCATGAGGCCAACTGACGTGGTCTAGCTGTATCTTCCAGAACAGGCCGGCTCCATCCAAACTGTTACTGGGAATGGTCCCTTGCCCGTGCTAACTCCCTAGTCAAGCCTGGGAACTATTTGGGACAGTGAAAATTAGTTGGCCAAGCTTAAAACAAAACTAAGACAGGGACCTCTCTAACCAATATTATAAATAATCAAATTCCTATTTGTTGGGCCTTTGTCCTGGCACTGTTTAATTTACTACCACAGGCGCAGCCCAGGTGGCAGTATTGTCCAATACAACTCTCCCGCGCGTTGCTTTGATAGCATGCTGGTAAGCAACAAATACACAGAAGCACAGCAGGACTGGGCAAATTCTGATCGAAGTAAAAAGTAGAGAGGATAGGAGGAGATTTAAGGTTACTGAAGTTTCCTTTGCAAGAGGCCTGTGTGAAAAGTATTAACAGTAAGAGGAAGTCACTGTTTAATTAAGTTGCTTTTGTTTTTCTCATCACGCCCCCTCTTTTTTTGCTCTTATTTTTTCTCACACACACACATAAGTGTGTTCCTGATGGATTCGGCAAAGATCTGTTCATCCCAGTATGCTGGCTCCAGCACTGACCCAAAGTGGATGCTGCTGGAAACAGGGCAAATATGTAGATTGCCTAGAATACCTTTCCAACTTCCTAAAATCAGCACTTAAGGGATTTCCTGAGATGAAAGTTTAATCTAGAACATCGTTTTTAATAGCCACCAATGGATCTATCCTCTATGGGTTCATCTAATCTTCTCCGAGCCCATTTATACTTATAGCCTCTACCGCATCCTGTGCCAATGCACCTCACAATTTAATTATGCTTTATTTGAAAAAGAATTTCCTTTTTGTTTGTTTATCAGGATGCCTGATAATATAATTAGGTGCCCCTAGTTCCTCGGTTTTGAAAAATAATGGATCATCGATCCCTATTCACTATGTCTATATCATTTATAATTGTGTAGACATCTACTATATCCCTGTCTCAATCCTCTCTTTTCCAAACCGAGGAATCAATCTGCTTAGTATTTTGTTATGGCAAAGCCATTCTAAATCTTTCATCATCCTTCTCACTCTTCTCTGTACATTTTTGTTACTCTGCTATGCCATTTTCAGACATAGCAGCCAGAAATTCAAATGGCTTTATGGTATGGGTTTTTCTGGTGGCATGATGTGGTTCTCTGCTTTTTTTTTAATTTTGTTTTTTTAATATTTTCATCTGCCCATTTCATAACTCAGAGAATTCATTATTCATACTAAGTTGTGCCCAAGAGAGACAATTTGTTTGGCTTTTCAAACACAAACACATTTCTCTCATATATTGCTCTAATAAATATTGAAGAATCCCAGCATTTTACTTAGCTCAGCTTACTACCAAGGCTGCTAAAACAAAACAATCACTCTCCCCACCCCCAGAAGGTGTGAAATTCCTATTCTCTTGCTTTCATCCAGCCTGTCCACTTCTATATAGCATAGTTCCAGTTTCACAGAAGGACTGTGAAACCAGGCTTCAGCTACCAGAGAGAGTAGCCAGGCACACAGTCTATTAAATAAAGGAGAGGAAGCTGGCTGCATCCCTCAGGTCCTATCTTGGAAAAAGCATAAAATGAAATATATTGCAGGGGATCACAGAAGCTGTCAGGGGTCATCTTGGTCTTGGCAGCACCAATTTCCGCCTCCCAGCTTTTGGCAGCTGAAAATCATCCACAAAACATGGGTTACCTTAGCAATATTGTGGTGATCACCCTGAAAGGCTTTTGTTCCCCACAGCAGCCTTTTCTGAGCCTTTTCAGGGTCATTTTGCTCCTTGGAAGACTTTCTGAGCTGCCTTACCCCTTCTACCACAGAGATCTGCAAGTTCCTCTTCCCTGCTCCTCTTCAAGAAATTAATGCAAAAAGGTGTTGGATAATGCTGTGAAGTGTTAAAGCAGATTCACTTTTCAGTCATTCTAGAATTTAAATGACTAATTCAGTTATCTCCTTATCAAAATTAAGAAATGACTGCAAGCACAAAGAGCAAGCAAGTGATAACACATTGTGTTCAGACACGGCTCTGTGTGACCGTGTGCTTCAAACAGCCTAGGAAATTCCTAAAACCCCTTCATTTCTCAATTTTTCACAGCTGAATGACTGTGTCAAGCTCCTGAATGAGCCATTTACCTTTTATTGCTTTTCAGGATCTGTGAGAGGAATCCCAAATCTTTGACATTAAAAGTGGGAATATTAAAGAATATATTAGCTAATTATTGTGAATAATGAGCCCAAGACTGGATATCCCAGAAAAACCTTTAGCTCTTCCCTCCTACAGCTCTTCAGAATCCATCCTTTTTCCTCCCCCCAGGTAAAATGCAACAATTGCCTTTTGTATGCATTCATCTTCCACCCGCTGTGACAGCTCTTGGAAGGACTTGCAGCTGCTTTCACAGTGGACAGCTGAGGAGGTCCAAGAATTCTATCCTGGGCCTTTGCAGAGAGTAAATAGAAAATGTGGGTCAGGAACACAGTTAGAATCATTTTGCACAACTGCAAAGGCTTAACTGTAGTGTCAGAGAAGTAAAATGCTTACTGAGTCTATTAAAATACCTGAAGAATTTTTATGAAAACATACTTAAAAGAGACCAAAGTGAGGAAGAATGCCAGGACAAAGTGTAGGACGAAGTCCAGTAGTGAGAGAGGAGTATACGAGTCAGAAAACTTTGCTTACAACTCTTCTAGAAATACACAAAAAATGCCCCTGGATTTCCCTGGTTTGTGAAGAGAAAACACAGGATCTTTGTCTTACTGGATGGGTGTAGATCTTAATGATTTGTAGATCTTAATGATAATTGTAGATTTAATGATCTTCTTTCTATCATCTTCTGCATATGCATGGAAAATGGAACAGACATTTAGAGAAAATAAACTGTAGTTGCAATTAGTCTTTTCAATATATTTCAAATGCACTTTGAGGAAAAGCATTTCTTTAAGACTTTCCTTAAAAGTGACTGAGATCTCTAATGTTAAACTATGTTTGACAGAACACGGGTTTTGTAACCTTTCCATTTTCAGTTAAAACTAGATATGCTCACACTATATTTACTTTACTGTTTGGTAAAAACTATAACCAGATCCACAACAATTACTACTAGCAGGTCATGGCATTCCGCTTTTACAGCTTTGTTTTACGGTAGGGCAAAAGGTCTGAGCACTGTCCTCGTCTTTCAAATGTTCAATAAGTAAGTTCGTTTAACATTAGAGAACAAATGCATCTGTTACACTGATCTGGGATATATGATCGGTCATAGTGGTCACCGGTTTACTAAGGTAGGAGACATTTAGCATGAAAAACCTTTGATCCTGCTGGGATGTGAGGGCAGTCGGCAGTTCCACTGAAAACTGAAACTAGTGATTAGTGGCTGCAGCCATGATAACCCTCAATAAGGCCTTTTCACATTAGATGATGATGCTCTATATTACCAGCAACACGATGCGTATGGGGTTTTTTGTGTGTGAAAAGTTGTAAGGAGAGCAGAGGGAGGGCTCAAATATATTCATTCCTACACAGGCCAATTTTGGTGAGGATTTCTGTGAACACTTAAATGCTGGGATGGTATGATTGATAGTTGATTTTTTTTTTTATTTAGTAAATATGATTACATAAAATATAACATGTAGCTTCTTTTTGGCAATCTAAGCAGATATGGAACGCCAGTACCTTTTAAATGAGCCATTTTTCCCTCTCAAAAATAGCAATAACCAAAACAAGTTTTCTTCCTAGAAAGAATCACGGATCTGGAGCAGCTGTAGCAGGCAAAGACTGATAGATCAGGATGCCTCATGTCTTCGTCCTATGTTTTCATTGTCCGTGGATACTACTGAAGTTATCCTCAACGGCTCAGATCCATCCCTCAGACTTAATGTATTTTCCAGTGATTGGTCATTAGTTCCTACACCCCTCCTCACACACCCCCCCAACAATGCACTTCCAATGCAAGTCTGGCTCTCTCAGCTGCTTCCTTAATCTTTCTCATCTTTAACCAGTTCCCTTGTCCCATATCCCTCTTTTTTCCACCTCCTTCAGAGATCTGCTTATTTTTTTCTTATTTTTCCTTTTAACTCTCCCCCACCAGTCTTTTCTTTCTTTTCTTCCTCCTCTTCTTCCAACCTCAGCCATAATACTACTGAGGTACAAGTAATATGTCACAGGTTAAAGCTCACCTGAAGATTTTGTGCATGCATGTGTACTCCCAACTATATGCTCTACTGAGTTATTTATGCCACAAGGTCTTTACTGAAGACTGCAAGTAATCAGAAACAGCAAAGAAATTGTTTCCTTTCCCATAGCAATTTTCAACTACAAATTAAAAAATCTGAACCTAGAACTAACTTAAAATTAATAAAATTGTTAAGTGAGAGTCTAAAATGAAAGAAACTTCTATATTTTCAAAATAATTCCATACAATTTTGACCTTTTTCACAAGTTAAAAGAGATCTGAAGCAACACATGTTCAAGCTGGAAAAATGAAACTTCTAAAAATGTCAAAACGGGGTGCTTCAACAACTGAAAATCTCTTTTCTTCCCCCTGCATTTTTACTTAAAGAAGGAATTTGTTTGGAACTGACCCATAAACGATTTCAGCTTCAGGAAGGTTGTGCTTTACCAAGAAAAGGCTTCTGCCAGTTACCTCACCACAGAGAGCTTTCTCACTAATGCAATTGTTTAGCACTCTGCACAGTGGGTGCAACCCTCCTCGGGTCCTCTCTGGTTGCTCTAGAAACCGTGTAATATATAGCACTTATTTCTGTGATTGCTTAGGATACACAGACACACTGACATGTTACATTTAAAACCAGTTACACAGGGGCTGAGGTGGATCTTTCTGTTTGTTGGTTCTGACATTCGACTACAACCTGTGCAGCTGCTGGGTTATTTGGACTTTCGCTATGACACAAACAGAAATGAAGGTGAAGGAGAATCAATTCTGTGTGTGGCCAGTGAAAATGGAAAGCAAAATGATAAACTGTGTATTGCGGGGTGAGCAGAATCAATATTTAGGATGTTGCAAAAAGACGTGCAAATGCTCAGCCAGTTCCTAATCCTAAAGTTCATTGGATTGATCTCACCAAAAGAGATGATTTTTTCATTTCATTTCCCAAGCATAGGCTTTTCACTGAAGCACCTTGGTGCCTGGGCACCCTTGTCTTCCACTGTTAATAGAGAGGAGCGGGCAGCTCTGGATTGATCACTGTCCAGCCCACCTCTCCAGGGACTAAGGGGAGTGCTGGGTGGCTGGGCTCTTCACCTCCATTCCTCAGCCGATGGCTTAAAGCAAAATTACATTAAGCCAGATTGTCGTGATTAGTTAAAAAGGAATTAAGAAACTGAACACAAATATTTGCTCTCTCAGCCAAAGATGCTATTTGTTCAGGTCACCTCCCTATCTGCATTAATGTTTGTAGCTGCTACACTGGGAGGGGGACGACCTAAATTTTGTCCACATTTAGGTGTTGCTAATCCTACTTGAGCTACACAAGTGAAATAGCTTCCAGAGCTTGTTCACTAGAAGAATTTCTCACTGAGGTCTGTATGTGGGCAAATCCCCACACCCATGCAGAGCCAAAGTCACTGACATTACACACATGGGCTCTTTCTACTCCTGTATCTGAAATACACTAAAGGTGCTTTGGACAGACATCAGCCCGGCCTTTTCCTGCCCTGGCAACAACGCACGGTCAGGAATACATCCAGCTTGTTCTTTGGAGGAACTCACACAGCTGACAAATTCAATAAAAAAACTGTTTAATGATAACGGCTTAGATACCTGATCAAATTTTGATGGTTTAATGTGCTTAAGCATATCAGCCCTGATGGTGTAACTATCCGTCTGCCTGTAAGGTAAGTCAAATTAGTTAAGCCATAGCCTGCAGGGAAAAGTACCCGGAATTAGCTTGTATTTGGTAATAGTATAACGGTGTAAACAAGTTCAGTTACCAAGACTCAGATGACACATGACCACTTGCTAAGCTACAGAAACCCAATAGTGTGGCAGGGCCCTCACTTTGATCTGGTAATCATGGACACAAAATATACAGTGAACTAACACATCATTGAATTTATAGTTACATTTTGCACAGTATCATCACCTTGAACACAGTATCTTTCAATTGCAATCTGTTTTTTGCACAATCTTACTTTAGTAACTGTTTAGGACATCCATAAACATTTGCTGTTTGCTGGGATGTTACATACAGTCATGCAGTATTTCAGCCACGGCTGCATTTAAAGGACTCCTTTCAGGGGAAGGAGGAGAAAGGCTTGTGTAAGAGTCTTCAAACTCACATTATAAACGGAAAACAAATGATTACTGTTGGGCCCATTTCGCTTCTCCATATCTTTGTTTATTCAAAGCCATAAATAGGGCTACCAGAAAGGTCAGGGAGCTGCAAATGGAATATTGAGATTTTAATTTCTAATGCACTGCTCAAATCAAGCCCAGGCTGGCAGTGACAAACTCATTGGCTGAAAATGAATTAGTGAATCCTGTCAACTCCCACAGGAGAAGTGTCCATCTCTACAAAACTTTCACCTCTCTTTTGTTGTCTCAGAATCAAAGGGCAAGAGGAATAAAATAACCTGTCAGCTTCTCAGGTTCTCAGCCCATCAGAGTCAAGTCACGTCAGCAAGACAGTATGGGGAATCTTGCCTCCACATACCCATTATTCACCCATGCAATTGGATATGGTTCCTTGGCTGTCATTCTGATATCTCTTAAGGACATTTGTGAGTGTTTCAGAATGCAAAGCTGGTTTTGTTCTACAGAAATCCATGAGTAAGGCCTCCACATTTTTAGCAATTTGGTCTCCCAGTAATGGGATTTAAAATGAGTTTAAATCAGTGCTTAATTTCTGCTCTTTCAGGACAATGGCAGTGATTAGTAGTAATGTTTGACTTCCAGTTCCATTTTTTTATGCAGCTGTAATGCTGTCTGCATTTGACTGCTGCTTTAATGATTACTAATGACTTTATTTTGAAAGTAATATAACTTTTTGGATTCTTTCTCTGGACTCTGAGCAAAAAGCTAATTTGAGTTGAATTACGCAGTCTGTTCATACAAGACCTTCAGTTGGTTAAACTTTATTTTGAGTCAGACCAAAGGAAAATGGCAAAGGCACTGAAAACACACCATGTATTTACACATGGCAGGAAGAACATGGCTGTGCGAAAGTAGCAGCTAAAACTAAATAGAGCACAAAGACGTCACCCTGATAAGCAGCATATATCAACGCCTTTCCAGCCATCAGTTTCTAGCATTCAAAGCATTTAACAGGTTAAAGTTGACTGTTGCACCCTCAGTTCTTATATGTGGGATCATCTCCCACAGGATGTCAGTGTGGACGATCACCTATCGGAGCACCGATGGCTGTGCTCTGTGCTTATGTTTCTTATTCAAAACATAACTTCTGAGCACACCTTACTGCATGCATCCCAACTTCTTGGATTTCCTGAGGAATTTTTACATGACTTACTCCTTGATGGATAAATAAAGCTGGGGTTTTTTTGTTGTTGTTGGGGTGGGTCTTTTTCTTCCTTTTTTCTTTCCTGATCTTAGAAAATATCAACTCTAAGACCTAAGTTTTTTTGCAGGAACATATCAATTTTGATGAAGGCTTCCTCCTCCAGTCAAAGAGAGAAGAAAATTTGCCTTAGAAGAACTTGCTAATTTTGACATTGATTCAGCCTAGGAGAAGCAGCTGTCAACTGTTACTTTATCTGGGTCAGGTTTGGGGTTAGAAAGCAAGTCCCTCACACTCACATCAAGCATTTAAAGTATCTTGATGTTCTGGCCTTGATCTTTCCAATTTTTTTCTGTTGGAACTATTTAAATTAATTTAAATGAGTAAATATTTGTTAAGACAGAGGGAGGCTGATTCAGCATGCCAAAAGTCAAGTAATGTCAAGTAAAGTATAAAAAGCAGAAGAATGTGTTTGGGTTTCTCATATTGCCACCATTGGCCATACCCCTCTTCAGCTTTTCATTAAAAAAAAGGAAAAAAAGATAAAAAGGAAAAAAAGATAAAAAGAAAAAAAAAAGATGAAAAGTTTCAGTTTCTGCTGGGTCTGGCTGGGATGGAGCTAACTTCCTTCATGCCAGTCCATACAGTGCTGCGCTTTGCATTTGTGGTAAAACAGTGTTGATGACACACCAGAGTGGTGGCTACGGCTGAGCAGTGCTTGCGCAGCCTCCAGGCTTTCTCTTTACCCCCGCTTATGGAAGGGGACGCAGACGGGACAGCTGACCCAAACTGACCAAAGGATATTCCATACTATATGATGTCCTGCTCAGCAGTAAAAGCTCAGGGGAAGACGGAGGAAGGAGGGATATTTGTGGTTATGCCATTTGTCTTCTCAAGCAAACTTTATGAGAGCTGAGTCCCTGCTTTCCAGGGAGTGTCTGGACACCTGCCTGCCAATGGGAAGTAGTGAGTGAATTCCTCTTTTTTCTTTGCTTGCACATGCAGCTCTTGCTTTCTTTATTAAATTGTCATTATCTTGGTCCACGAGTCTTCTCACCTTCCTTCTATTTCCTCCCCATCCCGCGGGAGAGGGGAGTGAGCAAGCAGCTGTGTGGCTGCTGGCTGGAGTCAACCCACCACACAGTTTTGTTGCAGTTCTGAAAACTTGCAATCCTGAAAATTCCTGTGATAGTGGAAAACTGTTTTCTGTTCAGTCCAGTACAAAGTAAATGTTCAGTCCTCCAAAGAAGACCAGTACCTGTTCGCATATCCTCCGCACTTATTTTGCATTACCATCATTTGCACCACCCAAATGCACAAATATGAGGATATTATTTTACAGCTCATTCCATAAAATGTGGGGAGAAGGGGTCTTTTCCCCAAGGACTTTTATTTGAAGTTTTAAGGTTTATGGATAAAAGGGGAATTATCAGTGACTAAAACTTGCCACCTTTTAAAGAAATGGAACCAAACATGGAATGCTTTCACAGAAAGACACTAAATGTTATACTCAAATTTATTTTTCCCTCCCCCCAAGAAGTTTGCTGCATCATCTAGGTAGTGAATGCAGGGCCTCCTATGCCATTAAGCTCACTTCTGTAGTTTTCCATCTCCCACATGCTGATTAACTGCTTACGTCCACCTTCAAGCCCTCTGTTCTCACACACACACTTGCTCGGCATCATATGCCTTTCTATTAAGAATGATTACGGTACGAGTAACTTTAATCTGGTTAGAAATCAACAGTTGCTAAGCAATAGCAACTCAGGCTTTAGCCACCAAGAATATACAAAATTCCTGGCAAAACCTTCACTGAAGCCTAAACAGCAGCAGCTTTGTCGCCATCAGTACTGGAGCTAACTACATCAAGTAATCTGCAGAACTAATAACGGAAATCACACTTGATGGCAGTATAAATATGTCTATGGATAATGTTGTCCAGGAGAGCATGATGGGGCTTGCTTTGCCATTCGCTAAGTTATGCTATTGGTGTTCTGGACACACGGAACCAGCCCCGGGAAGACCCAGGAACCTCTAAAATATCCCTAGCTGTTTTCCCTTGTTTGGTTTCTCACTTGGCAACATCTCTCTTCTTCTCAAAACTCCAATTAAAAGTTATAAATAATGCGCAAAACTCCATTAAAAGAACTCCCAAACACAGAACTAACATGATATCTGTAAATCGCTGCTCAGTCTGCGTGTTGTAGTCATTTCTCCTGTCATTTACTCATCTAGGGATTATGGATCATAAATACTAGTCTTCTGAGTTTACCGCATCTTTGTATGTGTGCATTGATCAGCTCATGGTTTCCTGATGCTATAATGCTAGACTGAATATATTAAGTAATGAAAGAAATAATTAATACCAGACTTATTCTACTAGTAACTCCTAGTAGTATGATAGTACTAGTGTTTCTAATACTTTGTAGAAGAATTATTAGTATTGAAAATAGTTCATGAAGAGAGTGCACCATCTGGGATAGCAAGGCCCTCAAATGAAAGTTAGGACAGCCTGATGTAGCCTGGAAATGCTACAGCCATAGAATTTTTCATCCTGGTCTTTTTTTATGAAAAAAAAAAAAACTTCAAGGATGAGGAATAGCATTAGAAAAGTTAATAAAAACAACAAAGAAATAAACATTTGGGTGCCATAAGTAGCAAGATACACATTTCTCTTGCATAAATAATGACTCTATTCACGTAACTGGCAATTAAATATTGTGACAATATACACATAAGAATTCTGGAAACAAACTCACGAACCTACCATTAACAGTAAATAAATGGACATGTAAGTGGAGTGGCAATGTAGGGCTGCACTGTCAATATGTATTGAATCCAAAAGCTATCATTAATTGGCATATATATTTACTTCCATTTACAGGAATCAGACTTCCCCTGGAGATGCATCTAAGACTAAACAGAACACGTGAAAGTATGAATAAAAGTAATTTCAATATTTCAGTCTGTAGTTTATGAAAAGTACTGCAGATTTTTTATTTTGCTGTTTATATTACGCAGTATGTTATCAACTCTCTGAAAGAGTCTCTGGGACTGTATCACAAGTAGCCACTGATGCTTCCCTTGGTTGTTTCTATTCTTCTTGCCTTTCTTCTATCCATTTGATTATAATTAGGAGGAATGTGATACATCTATAGGAAGGAAAACATCTGGCTGAAAAATAGAACTTCCTTACATCATGATTCATCAGATTATCAGACATAAATTTTACAGATATAGTGGTAGAAACCTACCGCCTCTTGCCAAGTGCAAACTGGAAAAATCTCTAGCCAGCATACTAAACAGGAGCATCACATTTATAACAGATTACTACAACCCTTCCTGCCTGAAATGTTTAAGATGTCCCACTGTAGGAGTACATATGTGACACTGTTACAGTCTCCCTGATCCTAAGAGCCTTTCCCACAACTACCCAAACTTTATCTGGGCCTTCCCACAACTAGCCCTAAGTTTTTTAGCCAAGAATATATTTCTCCTATTGTTGATAATTCACATTAAGAAAGTATGTATTTTGCGCAATCTTCTCCATTTTCCATGGCCATGAAGTAAAAAAATAGGGGGGTAACCTCTCAGACGATAATTGGAAGGATCTTCCATCATCCTAATTACATGTCCAGCCTACTTTCGTTGCTGGGATTTCACTGCATGTACCACTTCACTGGCTTCCTTCTTATTTTTTTTTTTTAAATATGTATCATTTTTCTTATGGGTCCAGATTCTTCTTGGTGTTTCCTTTATGAAGTTAACTTTCTTTTCAATACGTGCCCACAACTTACCTCTACATGAAATAATAGGCCCTATAATAGCCTTGTATGTCTCAAGCTTGGCTCTTCTCAGTATTTCAAAGCTACCAATTATCTGCTGAGAAAAGCAACAGGCATTCTTACTTTGTACTTGTGCTGTGTCTTAATTAATTTCCTCATTAAACTGTAAATAATTAACATTCCTGGCATTTAAACTACATTTTTTATATCAGGGATTATTTATCTAAACATGCTCAAGATTTTCTCATCAGCTACCAACACTGCATTGTTTCTCTCCATTAATCTTACATCTATTTCATCATTCCGAGTCTCCTATAACACGATGTATCAATACACCCAAAAATTCAGTACGTTTATTACAATGATGTGCTGAATTACAACTTTGCTTATGCACATACCACTGGTGAGAAAAATGTTAATACCAGCAAAATTAAATGGAATATTATTTTGTCTGCATTTGTTGAAAGGGGTGAAAGGCCAAAATTTGTTTGAAAAGTATTTAAAAACTATAGTATATGAGGTAAAAGACAGTTCACGGGCAGATGAAAAAGAAATAATTCACACCAATCAAGCACTTGCATAAAGCCAAGTTTCATGGCAAAACCAAAAACAAATCTTGCTGACACCAATGCTGCTCAGAGAAATATCCAGCATTTTCTGGCTCCTGTTCACTGGAGTCAAGATGTTTTATGAAGATGTTTTGATCCCAACAAAGCTTCACCAGAACTCAGCAGGGGAAACAAATTTATTTTCCCTTGGATCTCTCCCTCTGTTCCTTAGTGGCTGCAGCCCGGAGACCCAGCCAGGGAGCATTTGCAGCTCTGAGACAGGCTCGCCATGGGAACTACCCAATCTGGTAGAATTATTCTGGCTGAAGAATTTAAAATTTTGGGGGTTTTATGTTGAATTAGAAATAAATAGAATTTCAATATCCTTCATGAAGTGAATTTTAATCCCTAGTTCCAGTTACAGCTTTTACTTGTCTAAAAAATGTATTGTGTTGGGAAAAAAAGGGAAGAAAAAGCCCCTCCTGAAAAAAAAAAAAATAGCAGAGTTTTTCTGAAAGGAAACGGAAAAAAGAATTCCTAGAAAAAGAAGGTGGAGAATAATGCTGAATACAAGTGAGGATGTCTGGTATAAGTCTAAGGACTAGAAGGAATTGGTATAAGTCTAAGAAGCTTTAAACAATTCTTTAGATATTAATCAACAGAATCTGATGACTGATAACTCAGTGCTTGAGTGAGACACCAGTTTACCTCTTTACTCTAACTAAGAATATCCCTGTACCACAGAAGAATGCAATGGTGTCCATCTCCTTCCCCAGAATCAAGAACTAAATGCAAATGGACAGCCAGGTATCTAGGACGTGAAAGAAGTAAGTGTAACTGAATCTAGTCTGATCGAAGAAACAGAGGGTCTTATTTTTGTGTTCCATTTTTATTTGTCTAGATGACTACTTAACGACTAGATATTACCCTTCCCCCTTAATTATTAAAAATCTAACTGAAAACAATTAGAAAGGCTTTCTAACTCAGTAATAAGTTAAAAAAATGAAGGTAAAAAAGTAACTTTTTAAAAACTTACAGAAAAGTGGGGGTTTTTTCCCATTATTTTTAAGTTTCAGGTATCTTTTAATATCAATATTCTACCTGGTATACAAAATGACACTTTTGGCCAAAACGAACCTGTCATTTTTTCCATTGGGAATGAAAATTAATTCTGCTTGCTGAATTAATGTGAATTTTGGTGGCTCTGCGTGGGTTACAAAGTTGCAGTAGGTGGTGCTACCACCTGCTTTTTGTTCCTCTGCTTTTAATCATTAGCAATAAAAATAAAATTTAGTTTACTACATGGCTGGAGTCCTGAGACTTCTGTCTTCAGATATGCCAACTGTCTTGTTTTGTCTAGGCAAAGCCAACTTTGTGAGAAAAACAAAACAAAACAAAGCCCAGAAGACAGCTTTTCAAAACTTAAAAATTTGCTTAAATTGTTTTCCAAGTAACTAAGTCAATGGAAAAATATACTATGGAGATAACATTCTGCATAAGAAATTACTCACCAGACAAATAACAGGTCTTTTCTATTGCTGCTTTCTTAGATCTCAGAGTATTTTTCAGAGTATCCCTTAATCTGAGTCACTACTTATTTGGGGCCTATTTCTGCTATAACAAAATATTTACATCCAACTTTCCATCACTGTGCATCAAAATTAAAACCTAAATGAGATGATATGTGGTCAATTCACAAACCTTTTTTATTCATCTCCCTTTTTAATTTCTTCATTTTAGTACTCTCTTTTCCTTACTATTCTGGCATTCTTATTGATAACTCCTCTTCATGATTCATACAGGCTGCACTGTACTATAAAAACTGGAACTTGTTTTTTGCTTTCTGAACATCACTCTATTTGCAGTGATTTTTTGCATTTGTAGAGTGTTTAGTGCAAAAGGGATGAGATGCCAGACTTGGGGTGTTACCTCTCCACAGGTAACAGCAACAAGGACAAGGCAAACTACAAAGCCTTAAAGGCAAAATAAAAAAAGGTTAATCATGCTCTGTAAGAAATATGCGAAGGGAAACACAAGAGGAGGAGAACATTGCTTTAGTTACTATAAGAGAACCTCATGATAAAAGACCTCTTCCTTCATGGTGGGAGGTTCCTTCGTCCCTAAAACCAAATATGAGTTGATGACAGTGACCAAAATGCAAGGAAAGGATGGACAGGAGTCAAACACAGCACTGACTGAAAAGTCTGAAATGATTAAAAAATATGAAGGCTTAAGTTATGTATGGCTGAGCAACCAGAAAGCTGCAAAAAATATTTTTCAGGTTTTATCCAGACCATAGGCTGCAGATAGGGCACCTGGAAGTTGCATAAAAGTTTTAACTTTTATCAGGTAGGAATGAGTGGAAGATTCACACATTTTTTAATAGGAGATCACCTGTTTACAATGAGTCAGAGAGTAGAAAAAGCTACATAACAATTCCCTTCACAAAGATTTTACTTCCACTGCTTTTGAGAATGCAAAAAAAAGTGCACCTACAAGCGTGGAAGAATTAATGAAAGGAAAAACAATAAGGAGAAATTGTGAAGCATTGCTCTTGTAGGCGAACGTCAATGGGGCCGAGGGGTCGAATAGCAATAGGACACAGTTTGCTGAAATAAATGAAGAGTCCGCATGGCAAGGTTAAGAAAAAAGTAATATTTTTACCTCAGGTATTCCCTGAAGATCTGTGCTGTCCTTTCTCCTGCTAGACCATAATGGAAAATTTGACCTTTCAGCATCCTTTTCCCTAAATTTCTTGCAATAAATATTTATTTTAATACACAAAATGGTTCAATATCCTATTCTCAATTTTCAAGAGACAGATTAGTACCACTGGCCATGCTTTCCAGTGCATGTCGAGGCTCTCATGCCCTGGTCTTTCAAAGAGAGATGAATTAAAATTCACAATTGCAGTTAACTTTCTGAAAAAAAAAGAAAAAAAAAGAAAAAAGAAAAAAGAATTGTGAAGTGGCAGCATCTGGGCAAATGAGGGAAGGCTGTGAATCAGGAACTCGTGGGTCCTAATTACTGGTTTTGCTGCTGGTTTGATTTGAAACCTTGGGCAAGTGACAGTCTCTCTGCCTCAGCTACTCAATCTCTGTAACGTGAAATCAGCTGTACTCCTCAAAGACAGCTCGTGAGTTTCTATTTCTGAGTTTATTCAGGCCTTCCTTGCCACAGTGGCTGGGACGGGCCCCCCGAAAGCAGGGCTGCGCTGGGCCGGAGCGGCGTGGGCAACGCGCCTGGAAGGGCTGCGTGCTGCCCAGCTGCTCTCCGGCCGCTGCTCCCCGCCGGCGCTGCGGCCCGGGCAGAAGCTGCTCCCACAGACTGAGACCCCTCATGCCCTTACACCTCCCCTCATCTCCGCCTGCCCCTTGCCAGCTTGCAGGCTCATAAATATAACGACTGCAAATATGATGGTTATAAACTACAAAGCAACTATTAGTTATGAACTGTCCTAGATCCTAAAACACACATTCTAGGTATCCTAGCATACTGTGACACCTCATTCAAAACCAGCAGGAACAGAAACTTAAATCCTGTTAAATAATTTTGGACATAGAATTTTATTTCACCCGTATGATGCTATTTATAGGTCAGAATAGCTAGATGTAGAATTTCAAACATAGAGGAAGAGATGCTCCCAGTAATAAAGGCATAAATTCAGCATGCAGACACCAAAATCTGTTGGTAATTGCAACACTTCAGCAACACTTGGAGAAAAAGAAGTCATGTGCAAAACAAACAAAAGAGAATAAGGGAAACAATCTGCTTTTCATTTAAATTGAAGTAATTTTAAGAGAAGGTGGTAACACAAGTATTAAAAAAATTGTTGCTATTCACCAAATCCATATTTTACTACAAAAGCTAGTTGTTTACCTTTGACTAGGCTATCTGCATAGTATCATTTGAATTTAATTTTTTCTTTTATCTGCTGTCACAATTTCAGTTGGCACTGAAGTCAGTGATGAGAGAGATTTTCAGCACAATTAAAGCGAACTCTATTATTCCTGCAGTAAAAATAATGGGAAGAAATTGAGAACGTATTCAAATACAGTACAAAAATACATGTGTTACCTCTAAAAGACAGTAGGCATGATGCTACAGAATAACAATCTCATATTTCACTGTCCTGTGAGACAGATTTTTTTTTGGGTGGGGTGTGTGTTGGAAAATAGGCAAACATAAATTTATTGAGTTAGCTTCTATTTCCATGTAAGAATCACTCACATTAAGACTATATTTAATATAATTATTATATATGCTTTTGTTAGTCCTACACTACGGTACCATCCTGCTCAAGGCAATATCTAAATTCTGTTTCCATGGCACCATTTACCTTACCATGCCACTTGTTCTGTGTGCATTACTAGAAAATCCTGAGAAATGTTGCAGCGTTGTACCAATACTGAGTTACCATCATAAGCTGTGGGAAGGTGGAAACAAAGCAACATGAACCTTATTTCTTGATCTTTTGGATCAGTGTGTGTTTGTGGTTTTTTTTTTCTTCATCTGTAACCAAATTGCTACATTTTATTCACAGCACCATAACACTTTTCCACTCCAGTGGTATCATGCTGGATTCAAAGGAAAAGCCTGCAAGTTACATAGATGAGAAGTACTATCTACAAGCTATAGGTACACTAATAAATTAAACAATGTCCAGGAACATTCCCAGGCTCTGGTGTGTAGGTAGATACATGGATAAATTGTTAGATTGGTCTGCGACATGTTTTTTGCCTGTGCCACCTAACAAATAAAAAAAAAAAAAGTCCAAAAGCGTTTCCAGCAGTGGTATGGGATCAGAATCTTGCAGGGAGATGAGCACATCTCTGCCATTCCCAATGGACACTTGGCATGCAAGCATCCATGTGCACAGGCAAGTTTTGGAGGTTGACGGATTTACTAACAAAAGGTAGGTCAGGCCATGCCACCTGGATTCATTGCCCAGCACCATTCCTGGGCATGTTTAGTTTACTTGCATAGACGTAGCTACAATATCCACCCCATGCTGGAATGTTAAGGGCAGCAAACGGCTCTTACAGACATCTGACCACGTTATATAAAGGCATAAAACTTCTAAACATCTGGCTGTAATTCATTATTCTTTTGTAAGATATTATGGGTGAGATTTAATTCCTTACTAACTACACACTTAATGAAGGCACCTGAGCTGCCATGTACTCAAAGATTTATTCAATACAGTCAACAGAGTCTGTACTGTGAGCTGAGGCTCCCCTGATGAGACCGTCACTGATTATAATGGGAACTTAGACATCTAGTTCACCTGTAGACACGTATATTTGACATTTTAATCCTGAACTGAGTTCTGCCCAACACATTTGTGCTTGCCAGCATTACCTAAGGTCATTCTAAACTTACGGACACTAGAAAAACAGAGTAATTTTCTTGATTTCAAAATTGTAAGTGAAGCTAAAGAACCCAATGATAAATCAAGAAAGTACAGTTTTGATTTATACATGAAATCTCATTCCTTCTTCTCTGCTCTAGCATCTTGGCTAACTTCAAGGCCAGGCAGCTTGGGATGCATAGCTCAGGTGAGGTGTGTCTCTCATTTAAAACTGGGACTGGAGTATATTCCAGCTCCCATCGATGTAGAGGAACAGAAGCATGGGGAAAGCAGGTCCCTCTAGCATGCAGATGGGTGGAGCATCCACAAGAGAGCTGGGAAGTACTCAAAATATTCAGTGGATACCCTCTATGTGTCTCACTCTCCTCTCTCCCTTTTGGCGAGGATAGAAACTGTTGTTTCTCTTTTTCATCCCTTTCATGTCAAATTCCTTCCTGGTCACTAGGAAGGTAATTTGAGTAACACAGAACTCATTCACTGACAGTAGCCAAGAAGAACTTGATGTTCTCTCCCTTCCTCTTCTCTGTTTCCTCTGTCCTCCTTTCTATCCTATCCACATCTTTCCCAGACTTCCTCTTTGGGGAAATTTATTTCTGATGCATCATTTTATGTAATACATGATAATTGCATCATATTTTTTGTAAACAACCCTAAAATTGAGAAATGGTAGATTGGTTGACTATGTTTTAATTCTTATGGTTAGGAGTTCCTGCTGGAGATACCAAAGCCCAAGTTATTCAGAGTATACAAGTGCTGTTTTTTAAAATATCTAAATGTAATGATTTTCATAATAAATAATTTTTTAAATTCCATGTGTGAAAGCTAGCTACTTGTTACTATTAAACTGCTAAAATGATCTAAGCCAGTATTTCTTTGATGACTATCACCCGAAGCATTTAAAAGATTTATATGAGAAGCATGCGTTTAATCAGTAAAACCAGCTGACTTCATATTTTTAACAAAGGCCCAACTTACATCGACTGATTTTCATTTCCCTTGAATTGCAAGTTAATTTATTGCTCAAATGATTTTGTAATTCCTAAAATGATATTATTACAAGTGTCTGACTGCGACTGGGCAAATAGTGGCATCATGACCTATTTATAATACTTCTCAAATATATTGTAATGTGTGATCTCTATAGGCTATGTAGCAATAAAAAAAAATGACAAAAAGAATAAAATATTCCCAGTGCACACTCTTCCAGTTACTCTACCAGTAAATGGTCTAGAGGGTTAGCATATTAATAAATACATATATTTTATGCAATTTAGTGACAGGAATGCACAATTATCACATTGACAGTTTCTCTCATAATATATTTGCCTTCAGAATTTTATGTTTTCTATAATGAGAATCCTGGCCATTTTATTATCTTTGGCACAAAGGACTTAGGTAATATTCAGAGCCTGGACAAAACATAAGATAAATACTCTACCATTAACGGTGTGGCTTTTCCCCACTACAGTTACAAGAACTCAGCTGTGCTACAGCTGTTACCAAACTATAGTTAATGAAATCAAGCAGTTCTCCCTCTCCCCTCTCAACCTTCATTTATCAGATTTTATTTTTCACCAAAAAATAATGTTTTGGCATGTGAAAAACATTATTAACATGAGATAAAGGCAATCTGTACTAAATCATATCCTGTTTCAAAATGCATCCTTCAATTCTTTCTTTTGGTTTTCCTTCTATCCTTTTCTTCTCTAATAGAAATATAAGACTGAAAGCTGCAGAGATGAAAAGGGTCCCAGAAAATTCCTGTGTGATAGTCTCCTTTTCTACAGGCATTAATTACTATCTGCTTCATCTCTGTGCACAACTGTATACAGGCTTGTATTACTCTCGTGAAGTTCACATGTTTGCTCATAACTGATGACGTTCTGAAAAGAAATATGGTTCCCATCCTTGTTCTGGCACTAGTGTAGATGCGAGATACCAGAATTGAAGCAATCATTTTGACAAAATCTTCCTATTTCAAACTTAGAGAACTCACTTTTAGGGCTAGATCTACAAGGGGATCTAGATTCTCAAATCTGGTCTGACTACATACATATATAATATAAATGCCGCCTATCTACCTAAGCAGGATCTATCCATTTATCTACCTATCTAAGCAGGAGCCCAAAAATTTAGATCTCAGATCCACACTATGTTACTATCTCTAATGTTCCCTCAGAACCAAACATTTTGTCACTAATTTTGTTCATCTTGAACATACTGTACTAGGTACTAAGTAGGAAGCACCTAACCCCCCTCAGGAGATACAAGGTAGGCATTTTTTCACCTATTCTACTCCTTCAAACTCTATTTCTAATGTTCTGCACTGAGCAGCCCTCTCAAGATATCTATAAAATTTCCTATCTTAATACTTAAATGCACTAAATATCACCCAAAAGTTGTTGTTCAGTGAACCAATAAATAAATAATGATTATCATAATACCTCTCCCTGATATGTACCTCTCTCTTCATCAGTACATCAGTATATCTCAGATTTCTTGATGGAATAGTCTGTGTCATTATTCACAGTTTATGAACTGGTAAACAGTAAAGTAAGGTTTTTTTTGCCTGAAGTCATGCAACAGACTACTTTAATAACCAGGTCTCCTGAATCCCTGGTTAATGCACTATTCAGATAAGCTATGAACACAAAAGAACTGTTAAAGACATAAGCAATGAGCCAGTTGCTCTTCATAGACTAATAAACAGTCTCTAGTTATTTCTCTGTCTCAACAGACAAATCACACAAAAGGATTTACTCTTGCTCTTTTATGCCAAGTGGAAATCTGAGATTTGGGATGCTTTCCACTGAGATGAAAAAGAAGCAGAGGGAAACTCAGTTAAGGTAATTCGGTGTCCCAAATCCCTTTCACATCCCATCTGAGACACACAGTATTCAAGCTTTTATAGGAAAACCAGAAAGACAGTTGGGCTCATTCGCATTTCTACCACAACAATTTGGCTCATTCAATGTCTGAATAGTTATTTATAAGCAGACATGTGTTCACTTGTCCATCCTGCATAGCTTATGTTTGTAAGATAGGAAAAGCAATTAGCATGGTGATAAGTGAGCTAATAAGCCTATTGCGAGGGAAGATATATTAGCTTAGGGCCAGCATGGTGTTAGCCACATTCAATCAGCTTTCATTTCCCCTGGAGCAGGACAGCGCAATCTCGTGTCTATCTAGAAAATAGTCTTTTAGACCCAGAACCGACAACTATTTTCCTCAGCTTCACACAAAGTTTCTGATGATATTGCAGTCAGCAACAGCTCCTCCAAGCTGGTGTTTCCAGATGTATTGCTGCAGCTACAAAACACTGAGCGCAGGGTACAAATCATAGAATCGTAGAATCATAGAACGGTTTCGGTTGGAAGGGACATTAAAGAACATCTAGTTCCAACCCCCCTGCCATGGGCAGGGGAACACATTTCACTAGACCAGGTTGCTCAAAGCCCCATCCAACCTGGCCTTGAACACTTCCTTGAACACTTGTTGATGGGGCATCCACAACTTCTTTGGGCAACCTGTTCCAGTACCTCACCACCCTCACAGTGAAGAATTTCTTCCTTCTATCTAATCTAAATCTAACCTCTTTCAGTTTAAAGCCATTACCCCTTGTCTTGTCACTACATGCCCTTGTACAAAGTCCCCCTCCAGCTTTCTTGTCGGCCCCCTTCAGGTACTGGAAGGACGCTATAAGGTCTCCCCAGAGCCTTCTCTTCTCCAGGCTGAATAACCCCAACTCTCTCAGCCTGTCTTCATAGGAGAGGTGCTCCAGGCCTCTGATCATCTTCATGGGCCTCCTCTGGACTCCAACAGATCCATGTTATTCTTATGCTGGGGGTCCCAGACCTGGACACAGTACTCCAGGTGGGGTCTCACCAGAGCAGAGTAGAGGGGCAGAATCACCTCCCTCGACCTGCTGGCCAGACTTCTCTTGATGCAGCCCAGGATATGGTTGGCCTTCTGGGCTGCAAGCACACATTGCCAGCTCATGTTGAGCTTCTCATCAACCAACACCCCAAAGTCCTTCTCCTTAGGGTTGCTCTCAATCCACTCATTGCCCAGCCTGTATTTGTGCTTGAGATTGCCCCGACACATGTGCAGGTCCTTGCATTTGGCCTTCTTGAACTTCATAAGGTTCACACGGGCTGACCTCTCAAGCCTGTCAAGGTTCCTCTGGATGGCATCCCTTCCTTCCAGTGTGTCGACTGCACCACACAGCTTGGTGTTGTCGGCAAACTTGCTGAGGGTGCACTCAATCGCACTGTCTCTGTTGCCAACAAAGATGTTAAACAGCGCTGGCCCCCAATACCAACCCCTGAGGAACACCACTTGTCACTGGTCTCCACTTGGACATCGAACCGTTGACCGCAACTCTTTGAGTGCGACCAACCAGCCAATTCCTTATCCACCGAGTGGTCCATCTGTCAAATCTATGTCTCTCCAATTTAGAGAGAATGATGTCGTGCAGGACAGTGTCAAATACTTTGCACAAGTCCAGGTAGATGACGTCAGTTGCTCTTCCCTTATCCACCAATGCTGTAACTGTCGTAGAAGACCACCAAATTTGTGGTGTAATAAACAGGTGTATTGAGTAAGCCACACGAAGCTGTAGTCTGCAATGGCTGCTCTGCAACCAGTACTCACAAAAGGTGGCTCAGGATGTGTACGTGATTTGCAGAGACATTAGAATAGTATAGACACACAAAGTAAGTCTCATTCTGAACATTTATTATCTGGATACAGCATCCAAATGACTACTTCAATATGTCATTTCGAATTTTGACAAGGTGATTAGTCTTGGCTGACTACTTCAAAGAGTAACTACCCTTTGAAGTGATTTTGAGCTTTTGCACGCATCTCTGTAAAACAGCCATTACAGTCATTTCCAGGAACCATAGGGGGATAACACACATAAACTATGCCTTGAAGGCTCAAACTCACCTTTGGACATAAAAATACAGTTCTTGCTGAAGTCACTGAGTTGCATACGGTCCTCATACTAATCAAAGGAAAGATTCTATACCTTGAGCCTGCTATTGCACACATCTCTAAAGCTCCACCCTGATTAGGTGTTATCTATTTTCTGTCCCCCCAAGAAATTATGTTAGAAGAACTTTCAAGAATTATGCTATAGCACAGAGCTGTCATAGCCAGCCTGTAAAATATACAGCCTAAATAAGCCTGAAATAGCACAGCTTTCTAAAATGTCTGTATTAAGAATGACATACGTATACCTGATTACATGTAGAAAAGTACCATACAGCTATGACATGAAACTATGAAGATACGTGTTTGAATAACTCTCAGTGATAACGGGCAGACATTCAAGTGCTGCCTTCAGCTGTTTCCTCTGCTTTACCAAGCAGGCTGCCACTTTACCTGAGTCTGCAGGAGTCCCAGAAAGGAAGAAAAGACCTTGACTGATTCTAAGTGCAGCAGATCATCTAGCGGAGAGCATCTCCCACACAAGGCATAGTAGAACAGCAGAGGTGTTCAATGTTTGCCAATAGGAAATGGGCTATAGAGAATTTGCAGCTATGAGGACATTCCTCTAAATTGAAAAAAGAAAAATTCCACAGCAGCTGCTGGACAATGGCATCAGTAAAGTGATGTTTCTGACTACTCTCCTCGTGACATCTTTTTTTTCCCTTTTCTCCACCCATTCTCCCAATCATACATGCACATACTTACACTCTTTTAATAAATTCAATTGACTAAATCCACCAAATTTTGCATATTCAGTAGAAAAAAAATGACCTAAAACTGTTTCTGAACAATTAATCAGGAAGTCTAGCTAGCCAGCCTCTTCTTCCTCATAAACAGTATTTTTAAAATGAGGCTTGGGTCTTAATTCTAATCTTCATTGGAGCAAAATAAAGACATTTCAAAATTTTTCATGAGGAAGATGAGATGTAAGCACTGCTATTAAAGAACGGCCAAAAGGCAAATGGTCAGATGCCCCGCTTGGTGCCTATATGCTGCTTGCTTTGATGCAGGGACTTCACTCTACATCTCTCAATGACAGCTGAATATCCTAACCACCAGGCTAATGTTACTTTTGCTCCAGTTGGAACTGTTCCATCTTGTTTAAATAATTAAGTATACCCAGTGACCCATGAAGAGCGTGTTTCTCTAATCCAGTGACTAGGGCATTCGCCTGGCAAATTGACCCGTTGATCTGATAAGAAAGCATTCTGCAAAGACATTTCTAGGCAATTCACCCTTAACAAAAAAGGAGAAACTTGCTTTGGTTTGTTTTTTTTCCTCATCCCTGCATTAATTCTCTCAATAGCCGCCTACCTCCTGATCCAGCACTGGTTGGTGGCTGTCACAGTGCCAGTAACTTGGCAATTCTCTATGATGTAGCACATTTGCAAAGTGTAACAAAATGTTTGCCTAATATAAAATGGGCTTAACGTTTTATATATAACATAATATGGATTTAAAGCAATTACTCCTGAAAATCTTGTTATGATTGGGTTTGGAAATGGACTAAGGAAGAGTGCATATATATACAGTTGCAAAGTACACACTTTATACACTTATATACACTTGCTTGGTGTACACTTAAAAAGTCTGCATATAGAGTTTCCCCCTCTCACATGGTACCAAGCACCAAAAAACTAATCTTGAGGAGTATGTAGAATGCTTTAGCAGAGAAACCCATTAGACCTGGAGGGCCTCCATATGGTGGAGTTGCAGGTCATGAAATTTGTTCTCTGCTCCTGCAGGAGGCACCACCGTATTTAATCCATTTATGAACTTTATTAAGCAGGAAAAATAGCAGAAACACTATAAGAATCACATCTCTGCAGTAAGTTTGCTGAAGGACTGCCAACCTGTTCCTGGCCAAATCAATGCGCTGAATGAAAAGCAAACCTGGCCCTTCCAGCTGCTTACTCTGCCAGCCCCGCTTAAACGTCTCTGCTCGAAGTGCAAAACTGTAAAAAAAGCATAGCCCACATTTATGCCATCATGATGTCTACCTGTTTCCAACATTTTTATCTGAAAACTCGTAAAGAGGATTGGGGGAGGCATGCAAATATTGCTCTAATTTCCTCCACAGGATTTAACTGTTAGCACACTTGCTGGGATGGGCTGAAGTCTTCCCAACTGGCCTCTCAGCAGACAACACCTGACCATGTTTTGGGGCCCTTTCTCCGGGGCATTTTGGATGAGATAATGCTGTCCTGAGAGGGGACAGTTTAGCCACTTACTGTGGCTGTAAAAACTTACTAAAATGGATTCAGTGAAAGAGGTTAAGTAGGTACAATTGATGACTTTTTCAGGGCTGAATACAGTTCAGGGATTTGTGTTACTTGCTGCCAACAGCCTGCTTTATTACCTGGCTGTTGTAGCTTGGTTTCAAGTGCAGCTACGTATGTCTTCGGGAAGAACCGCTGCAGTGACCTGGTGCTGGCAGCTCTGGAAAGACCCAGGGGCAGCCTGTCCTTCCTCCTGCCTTCCTGCCCACGAGACCTGCACTGGGGCAAGGCTGTCGCATGAGGCCACTGCTGGGAAGAAGGGTCTGCATCATCCAGGCTTTAGTTCTCCCATTAGTCACCCATCTCCTGCCTCCCATGCTACAGTGAGGACAAACTAGAACATACTACAGAACATACTGAAACAAAAAATGCAGCCCTAAAAAGTCTATACAAAGTCCATGCCTGACAGCTTGGGAAGATTTTATAAACCTCTTCCTATTATTTTTCCCTGTGCTGGCTGCTGGCTTTTTTTTCTATGTGCAGTTGTTCGGGAAGTGGCACGAGGCTCAAGCAATGCAGCAGTTGCCATGGAGAGAAGCGCGAGTTTGCACTTTATTTATTTATTTTATTTCTGAATGGCAATGTGCTGCAGTACGTAAAATCTGCATGACTTGCTAGCACACCGGATAACACAAACCTGGGGCTGTATTAAAGCGTAGCCTGTCTTTTGAAAAGCGCAGTAAAAAACTGAGCCTCATTTGCAGCTGATTCTGTTTCTTTTTTTGGGATTGGATTTCCCTGGAGACTCATGTCTGAAATGTCCACTGAAGCAGAATTAACCCTTACCTCAATTAAATCACAATTATTTTACGTGATACAAAGACACCTTGTGTCACTGCTGTTAAATACGCAATTTCAATCAGACTTTTGGGAGTGAGTGGAGCTTGGTGTTTTCATTCCTGTTTTATTTATTTATACAGCAACTAGAATCACACAGAATCCTTCCTGCCTCCATGAAAAGGACAGTATTTGCAGAGCAACATTTAATTAGCAATGAAAGACTCTACTGAATTTTATTCTTCAGCATTACAGTAAATCTTGTCATGCTAAAGTGACACAGGAGAAACATACAAATATGTGAAGGTCACTTTCTTTTTAGAGTCACTAAATCTAATGACACCAAAGCAGTGTGCAATTGTTAGTTAAAAAAAACATGTACTGGATAATGAATCTCTTTGTCTCTCTTTCACCACCTACCCCCAAGTTTTTGAAACTTTTAAAATGGTCATTGTTTGAAAGTAAAACCCACAGGAAGAGTGAGTCTTTATTTGTACAACTGTCATTAAACAAAAAGGGAGAAAGACAAAGTAATTGTTTTTAATTATAGTGAGTTGAGCATGTGGACATGGGAAGTAGACTTTGATCTGTCTGGATATTACAATTCACACTCCTTTATATAGAAAACAAATATAGCTTTTCTACATCTATTCCTCCATAAAAATAAATTAAATTAAAACATTTACAGGAATATAGTACACTGGGTGTAAATAGAGATCTTAAAACTCTGCTTCTGTCATTTGGCAAACTCAACTATTGTACCTTATCCAGTGCTTTGTGCATTCCCTGCTGCCTGGGAAAACAGGCACACAAAACAGCCATAGAAGCTCTGCAGGCCGAGCACTATGTCTTTATTCTTATTTTCCCATTATATACTGCCAAGTTGTTTTGACAGTGCTAGCTATCTTTTAACTGGTTTGGTAGGTATTACACAGTTTAGTCATATGCACTGATGATTAATTAAGCCAGCTCATATCTGTATTTAAATTCAAATCTAAGGAACAATATTAAATTTTGTCCTTTTCTACAAGACAAAATAGAGGGATAATCAAAGGCTAAAATAATATAAATAGATCCTTTTCTTAGTTATAAAGGGATGGAAATTAATGGATTGGCTCTGATTGGTGATTCTTCACTATGAGAGCTATTTAACGATCCACACACTTGAACTGTATTATAGAATTAATTTTGAATACCTTTCACTAGCATAATGTATGTATTTCCATTATGTCAAAGAAATAATATCAAGCCTTCATTGTTATGAAATCCTTACCTAAGAAGGTCATATGGCCTGTTGTCCTTGCGTGGGGGAGTAGGCCAATAATTCAGCACTAGAAAAGTTAACATTGAACTTTCCAGAAATTTGCATAGGAAGGAAACCCACTTAATGCATATGAATGTCTTATTATACTGTGTGTCATTTGGTGTGACCTAGATTTTAGAAATTAGATACGAGATTCAGGCAGCCTTAAATACAGACATCAGTAGAATCAGCTGCTAAGAGTGGTCTAGAAATTATCCAGCATCTTCTGCTCTTCACTGATAGCTTCTTGGTTGGTCAGAAAATTCCCTTCATGGTAACGTGGTAACGTTTTTGAAAAGTTACTGCTGGAGAACTGGACTTCTGAATCCTTCTTGAGCTCTACCACCATCTAAAAATCACAGGCCAGGCAGCTGATTTCTGTTTGAATTTCCTCTAGGGCTTGATCTTTTAGAGACACTCATGATAACACACATTGACAGCATGGGGTGCAGCACAAAGACCTGTCATGCCACAGGCGGGCATTCTAATCCTCAGCAGCTGGGAGCTGGTTGGCAGCATCATGTGCACTTCCCATTCCCACTCTGAATCCCCCAACACATGGCCTTTCCTGATTGCCTCCCGCTCTGGAGGCAGCCCCGGAGAAGTGGAAAGTGACACCCACCACCCGCGGAGTGGAGCCGGCCGGTCTCCTGCCAGGGACTGCCATTTGAAAGTCTGTCCCTACATTTAGTGACATGCAGGATATTGACAGTAAAAGTCACCACCTCATGAAACAGCCGTAGCTTCAGTTTTCGTTATTTACTAACATTTAATTTCTCTAGGCTATGCTTACAAAGCCCAGCAGTGTGCAACCAGCTGCAAAGCACAGTTAACTGGTTGAAATTGCAAACAGGAGGTTTCTAGGCTTTCCCTGTACAAGTTGCTTCAGTAGGTGACATGTCAGCTTAAAAGAACATCCGTAGACTTGAACAGATTTACTTTTTTAAGTTTTTTTTTTTCTCCTTCTCCCTGATACCAGAGTGGCATCCACCTGGGCCTTCAGAAGTAGACTGTCTTGTTGAAGTCTGTGCTGTTACAGACTAGCAACTCGAAAAGGGTTAAATACATTAGCCACTCTATTCAAGAAAGGAACAGGAGTGAAAAATGCAACTCCTTAGACCAACCTATCCTCTGGGCAAAACACTCATATCAAACATTAAGGAAAACAGGGTCTACTTCTCAGAGGATGACAGACAGAAAAAAAATCCCAACTCCAGCTAATATTTATTTGCCAAACAAATCCAAATGAGTTCTTTGAAAGAGTGACCAAGGAAATAGATGATAGAAAGGCGATGAAAGCAATCTGTCTGTATTTCACCCAGGCATTTGATAAGCTGTCACATCAGAAATTGGTGGGGAAACAGGAAGACAGGAATAAGTACTATATTGACATCATTGATTAAAAGCTGGCTGTCAGCCCAAACCAGAAAATGGTAAGTATTTAAGGTAACTACTTAAAAGGTGGAGAGGCAGAGGTTTTGATGCTGGCATGTCCCAACATCTGGGTTCATCCTGAGATTTTTTTACTATATTTTACATATGATTTCTTAGGATTTATTTCAAAGGAATAAAAAAAATAGATGAAGGGAAACCTTAGAAAGGAGGACTTGTAACTTCTATGATTGCTACTGCAATTGAGAAAACTACCTAGACTCCACACATGTATTTATTTTCTCCTTATTTAATAGCATTATTCTTCCTCACACTGCAGAAGTAATTCTCTCTGAAGACTATACAAAGAGACTAGAAAAAGGGGAAAAAATTCTATCTTTTGAATTCAGCAAAAATAAAAACCAGGTTATTGAAAATTATTTTTATGACTTAGGATCAAGACCATGCTGTACATACTGCACAAAACACTCAGGAGGAGAAACACTAAACTCTTTTTCACTGAAGTAAATGGAAAACCCACACATTGTTTTTAATAAAACACACAAACAGATATTATTTCTGCTCCCTACCCAAAGACATCCTAAACTAAAGCCCAGGTAGTGGGGAACCTCTGGCATATCTGGAGACCCAGCAGAAATCCAAAGTGCAATGTGAAGACAAATACAAAAAATTCAGGACAAACCTGGGATTTGTTCAAACTTGAAACAGAAAGAAATTAAGTGATAAAGCATGAGACTCTGTTGAGATTTAAAGTAAAGGACATGTTTCTACAAAATCTCTTTCACTTCACTCTCTTTGCATATGATTCTCCATTAAATTCTATGCAATTGCAGTATTTCAGTTTTTAAGAGGTGTTCATAATCCAGGATCAGATCTTGTATGACCTGTCAGTTTTTTAATAACATATCTTCAGTTTACATTCAGACTTCAAGTAAAATGAGAAATGTAAAAAGATTAAAGCAATTGTGACAGTCTAAAGCAAAGAAGTGCACTTGCCTAAAACATTTATCTTCACTTTTTCCTATCTTATTAATAATACATGTATAAAGCATATTAAGAACTACAAAACACAAACATGTCACACTTCTTTCTCTACTGCAGTGTTCGAAGTAACTGATGGCTCATGTGTAACAGTTTCAAAAGCTGTGTGAGGATACACTTCCCACTACCTCAGGAATACAAAGAGCTTTAATCTAATCTCAAGATGATACATTTACAGAGGTATTACTTAAACACAAAAATCTGATCAATATCCTTAAAGACCCATGTACAATGTAATTTTTTAATGTACCTTTGTACAACTCAAAAGACGGTGGACGTGAAAGTTATGTATTTCATGTTCATGATACAGAAATTTCCAAATTTGGTCTAGCTCAACATACAGAAGACATTAGACTATGAAAAATGTGTTTTTCCCCTCCCTTACTTTTTCCCCCACTGAATATAGAATCATAGAATCATAGAATGGTTTGGGTTGGAAGGGGCCTTTAAAGGTCATCAAGTCCAACTCCCCAGCAATGAGCAGGGACATCTTCAACTAGATCAGGTTGCTCAGAGCCCCGTCCAACCTGACCTGGAATGTTTCCAGGGATGGGGCATCTACCACCTCCCTGGGAAACCTCTTCCAGTGTTTCACCACCCTCATTGTAAAATATTTCTTCCTTGTACCTAGTATAAATCTATACTCTTTTAGATTAAAACTATTCCCCCTTGTCCTGTCACAACAGGTCCTGCTAAAAAGTTTGTCCCCATCTTTCTTATAAGCCCCCTTTAAGTACTGAAAGGCCGCAATAAGGTCTCCCCGAAGCCTTCTCTGCTCCAGGCTGAACAACCCCAACTCTCTCAGCCTTTCTTCATAGGAGAGGTGTTCCATCCCCCTGATCATTTTTGTGGCCCTCCTCTGGACCCGCTCCACCAGGTCCATGTCTTTCTTGTGCTGAGGGTTCCAAAGCTGGATGCAGGACTGCAGGTGGGGTCTCACCAGAGCAGAGTAGAGGGGCAGAATCACCTCCCTCGACCTGCTGGCCACGCTGCTTTTGATGCAGCCCAGGGTACTGATGGCCTTCTGGGCTGCGAGCGTACATTGCTGGCTCATGTATGACGAATGGTTCTCTACCAGAGTCATGTGGAGCTATTGCAATCCAAGCAGATATTAGCAGGAGCAATGCAAATACTATTTCTGTTTAAAAACAAAGGAATAACTGTGATAACTCTCCCAGAGTAAAATTAGCAATGTTGGACAGGTAATGGTCCTGATTATACTCCTTGGGTGTTTTGTAGTATTGTTATTCAGCTTGCCTTTTCTGACTGGCAGCAGGGAGGAAGAAAAGAGGCAGCAGCTCTTTCTCATGACCATATAGTGCCCTCATCATCTGTTCATGACAGTCCTGACTGTTAGCCAAGCTGCTGCGTGTACACGATCCTAAATTCCCTCAACTCAGTGCAGTTACAATGACCTACATTTAATGCAGAATTTCTCCAAGAAAGCAGTACCTTCCCTCATCCCTCAGCCATGACAGTGTTTCTTAGTGGGAACAATTTCAAACAATGAAGAAAGAACAAATTTTGAAAAATCAAGATAATACTAGAAATAAAGTAGATTATATTATTGGTGTGATCTTTCTGTGTGTTCTGATGATATTTTAAAATAAGAATATCAGAGTGTACAAACAAGTAGCTTGTAAGTAATAACAATATGAAACAGATCTGAGTTATTCAGCTTGCTTTTTGGTGCAGAAAGCTGGATGGAGTTGACCAAATGAATACGAGGATTCAGCTCAATTTATTACAAAAGATCTTTCAGAGAAATTATTCTTTTGGCTTTTCATTTGGGTGTTTCACCTTCCTGTACAAAGTGCATTAGGAGTCTCATTGTTAATGAAAGGCTTTATGAAAGACAATTAAAAGTAACAATGTAAAAAAACACCTCGGCAAATATTGAACCTGATTAAAAACTTTGAGGTACTTTTATTCTAAATAATGTGCATCTGCTTTACAACAAGGTGGCTGAATCATTTTAGTCCCAGGGACCTTTAATTTTTTTTTTTTTTTTTTTTTGTTGTTGTTACTCAAGTCTTTCCATCCTTAGCTTCTATTTTGGGTTTATGTATATTTTAGGGTGATTCCAGCTAGAACATCTCTTCTGAAACTTGAATGCTAACCCTAAAAGAATGAATATAAATCCTCCAAAATACAGCAGGGCTTTAGGAACAGAATTATATTGGCCTTAACACATAAAGGTAAGTGCTTATATGTGACTCAAGACTTCCAGAACCATCTCTAATTCTATATTACTTGAAAAGCTCCAAATTTCTAGGTGAATGCATACAAGCACACATTTTTTAAAATGCAGATAACAATGTTTTTATAGATTCCTTATGAAAGAGATTACCCTATAGGACTGAAATTTGCTGTGAGCAAGTTTCCAATTTGATGAGAAAAGGAAAAATCATTCCCCAAAACAGCTAAGGTAGCCACAGGGCAAAACTGTTGTTCTTGAATATTTCTCAAAGCACCAGAGCTTATCTTTGTGTGCATGTATTTATATTTCTTTGGTGTTTTTCACTATAATATCTCGATACTAATACAACATGCACTCTGCACTAAGAGATGATGGGTGGATGTTTCAGGACAAGTACTCAAATCTACCTTGATACTTTTTATAATGCATATTTTAAATATTCCATATGTTTCCAAAATTCTTTTGAGTATCTTGCTTGGGATCCTGGCCTAAAGCATTACTGTGTCACCCCCATCTGAATTCTCTATGTGATAAGTAGTATCATGAATATTTGTAGTGAAATCTTGTAAATTCAATAAAAAGTTACAGGTTAAGGTTTAAACTACAGTTATTCATACTTAACGTGCTTCCTTAATACTCTACTCTGCTGCTATTCTCACCAGTGCCTCAGTAATGTAAGTGCATTTGTTTAATATCAACTTGGAAGTTCACTGAGTCTCATGTAAAAACTAGAAACATTGATGGGACTATTTTCATTGCTTTCAGCATTCTTGGGATCAGGCTTGTAGAAATTTAGCCATAGAATACTGCTTCTACAAATAATCACTTATCAGTCTATCTGGAACAATACTCAAATGCAGAATAAGATAATATCTGTATCAGAAATATCAAATTCTAAAGACACTTTGAATTGAAATGGAAACAGCTGCATAGCCGAAACATCCTAGTATACTGACTAAATACTAATCATGTACTGGAAACATACTGTTTTTAGTGAGAATAGCACAAATGCAATGCATTAATATTCATGAATATCACATGTATTATTAGTATAATTAACCCCTATTCATATACCCATAGCCATGGGTTTGGATAGGTAGACTACCCATTCTTATGGTGGATGGAAAATCAGCTGGACAGCTGGGTTTGCAGTGTTGTGATTACCAATAATAAGTTCAGCCGGTGGCTGGATATTAGTGGCATCTCCAGAGGTTAAAACTGGGGTCAGTACTGTTTAACACCTTCATTAATGTCTGGATGAGGGGACAGAGTCCACCATCAGCAATAGTATCAGTTTAGGGGGAAAGGTCAGTACTTTGGAGATGAGGACTGGTATTCAGAAGGACCTGACAGGCTAGAGACAGAGGCTAATAAAYTCATGATATTCAAGACAAATGCCAAGTCCAGCACCTGGCATGTAATAACCTCTTACCACCAACCTCAGCTGTGACCAGTTGATTACAAGGCAGCTTTGCAGAAAGGAACTTGTGGTTCCTGGTGGATACCAAGCTGAATGTGACTTAGCAGGGCACCCTTGAGGGCTGTCAAACATTGGAGCAGGTTTTCCAGAAACGCTGCAGATATCTCCATCCTTGGAGATGTTCAGAACTTGACCCTACAAGTCTCTGAGCAACTCCAGGTTGGCATTGCTTTGAGCGGGACCTGGACCAGATGCTCTGCAGAGGTCCCTTACAATTTGTATTATTTTGTGATTCTAGATTTTAACAACCTGATCATAAAAATATGTAATACAACACATTTATACTGAAGATTACACAAGTATAGCTCTGTCGCATACTACATCAACCTTTCTCCATCTTTTATGAGTGAATAGTTGTACTTCAGTATTCTTGCGTAGCATCATACCCAGTTCAATTTTCACTTCAGAAAAATAAGACGGCGTATTTGTGATTCTTAAAGCAAGAAATAATTTTGCAAGTCTGACACTGCAACAATGAAAGTACAGCATGCTTAAAAGCCAGATATTTTTCTAGCTAACAAGATATTTGCTAGCATCTGTTTTATATGATTTAGTGACTACCCTCTGCATAGAGATAGCACACCATTCGCAGCATATGCTCTTTGCTCAGAATGTTTAATAAATAGATTGCCTTCTGTTCATTTGATAACATAAATTTACTGGTCTTAAAAAATGACTTTGTATACCCTAAGAAAATATAACCTTGTAGAATTGGATTTAGTCTGTAAACCATGGCATTTTTTGAGAGTATCATGCAATTAAAGGGCATATCTCTGAGTGCACACAGCTACCTGGAACATAAAAGTTTACTGTACTCCTTCCCTCTGCTAACTGACCTGTTCTCCGGTGTACCTCTCCATGAAACTCTGCTTACCCTGTTTTCCTTAAAACTGCTTTTTAGCACCCCATGGATTTTTATTACTTGCAGACTAAATGTGTGGCTGCGCTTTAGTTAACCTGAAACCTTTGAAGAGAAACTAGAGACTCGACTGTGAGGTAGCTTGGAGGCAGCAAAGTTCTTTGCTATGGAGACATAATGTGTGCTTGTGTTCATGTCACAGCATCTGTATAAATATCAAACTCGTTCTCTGCTGTATGTTGACAATTTTCTGGCTCTGCATGGTATTTCTTCTGTCTGTCACTATGGTCTGGGTGTCATCTTTCCTGCATTTCATATGGTTTCCCTTTACTTTGTCTTCTTTTGTCTTTCTGACTTGCAACAGAAAACAACAAATGAATGTAAACTATTATATGACACAATGAATGTGGCTTCATATTGTCTTCATTTTTTATTATAGTTGCTGTTGTTGTTTTACCACCACTGATCCTAATTTTTCTTCATGCAATAAAAATATATTTATTTAAAAAGAGAGTGAGTCTTGATACCCACTAGGAAGTGGTGATCCTTTATTACCAATACCTACCAATTCAGTACAGTACCACCACCCAGCAATTGAATTTCAGTCATTACCTGTATCCAAATAAAACCAATAAAAATAAATAGCAGCTTTTCTCCTAAGTCAAAGGATTGAAAGCAGCCATTCTCTGAAGCGCTGCTACTGAAGCTCTCTACTATTGAGCCATTCTCTGAAGCTCTTCATTCTCTGAGCTCTCCTACTTTGGACGACAGTATTTCTTTAATAAAACTCTACATTAAAAAGCCAAATAAAGTGAGCTTTAATTCAGCTGCGGAGGTGTTTTTCCTTGATTCTGAGGAATTATAAAGTCTCTGCTGAGAAATAAAGTACCAACTGAGCTTAAATTTCACACAGCCATATTGATAACCATCCTTCAATGGCCTTCCTTATTTCTATTAGATTTCAAAGGTGCAACAGCAACAAAGTGCTGGCTCCAGACATTTTAAATAGATCTCTTTCACTGTACAGATTTTGCAAGTTGATGGAACATTAGGGTTAGTTTATTTGCAATAGAGAGTTCTGAATTTCTCTCTTTCCAGAGTTTATTTTTGCTACACCAGTCATTCAAAAACATCTCATTCACCTGCTGATGGTACATAAGGCAACACAATTTAATTGAGATCACAGCTTTTCCCTTTGAGCACATGTCCAAATTCTGAGGCACATAAAGACTCCAAAGACAAAAATAACTTAACACATTTGAACATTCAGTTTCTATGGAGACAAATAAAAGTAAAATGTCTAATGTGAGTTCTTATTCAGCCTGATGCCTTGCAGATTAGAAGCACTTCACTAAGCCTTAGGGACAGCTATTATTCCATAAATAAACAAATAAACAAAATAATAAGAAAGAACCATCCCAAATCCCAAATTCTGTGTTTCTAATACGTGCTTGTGTATTCTAGTTGTGTAAGAATTACTGCTGGCAGTCAGTTCCTGTTCTTCTATTCCCATCCCACATTACGGCCTTATTGATATACTTGAGGTATAGTTTGTGTCATTTTCAATAACAAAATGTTTTTGTTGAAACATGAGAAAACTCAAAGCTCAGGGCTTCGAGGCTTCTAGCCCTCACTCCAAGGGTTAGGAGAATAATAGCTACAGAGTTAACTGCTACAGATGCCTGATGCTGCTAGGTCAAAGTAATGAATGTTACATGAACTGTCTGACCTCTTAAGCCAGGATCAGCAAAAAAAGGCCTGAAAGCTCAGCATCATGATTAGAGCTGTAGAAGTACTCGTGAGACTTCTTGCAGGCAGCTGAATACAGAGCCCACTTTTTTAAAGTGCATTTTAAGTGGCACTCTAGTCTGTCTTAAAGATCATATTTGAAGAGGTGCTGTTCACAATTATCATCAGCTTTAATGATGTTTTCTGAACCCTGTGCTTCTGCAAGGCTTATTAGTTAGCCTAATGTCTAAGTTAGTTCTTCCTTCACACAAACTGCAGGTAAAATACAACATGAGATTATCAGTACTGAGGGTCTCTATAAAGGTTTTTGCAAAAATGCAGCCAACTTCTACGCAATAACCATGTAAGTTGTCATTAGCACAGCACTGGGCTTCATCTCAGTTCCCGGCAGGGCTTTATTAGCTCCACACTGTATCACACTAATTATGGCTACATGTTTTTTTGGCCTCAAACTTGCTCACGAATGACCAGCTCAGAGCCTGAGCAGAGTGAAATCATGCATGACTGAAAGCATAGACATATAGAAGAAACATGAATTACAGTGCAGTAGCCAGCCTCAGTCACCTTAAGTTGACCTAACTTATTTGATTTTAATACTGTTAAGCCTACTTATCCACCCAAGGATCTGCCAAATGTTTTGTGTTAGAAAGGACCATGTATCTACTCAGCTAAAATTTATTATGCGCAAAGATCACAAAAACCATGAAACAGCAGGGTAAAGCTGGGTCCAAAGGACAGAACTCCCGTTGCCTGCTGAACTAACTAATCCCAGCACAGAGCTGGGCGGGAGCCACATCGTAAGCATTCCCAAGCGGAGGATACCAGCGGCGAGGTCCCTGGCGCCTGCTCGCTCCCAGCCCGCGCTGCTGTCGCGCGGCTCGCAACCAACGCGAACTGTTCCTCCCCAGAGTCCGCCTTCGGCTGTGTTTCCTGTGCTCGCCTCCTTTACTGGCAATGAGTGTCCGGAATAACACTTCAGACACTGATTCTCACTTAGCAAAACCTGCATTTTTCTAGCTGAAGATTTGCTATGCTGCAGACCCACCCAAGGAAGTTCTGTACAGACTGACCCCTGTCTTTAAATAGTATAGATGCATACCCATGGCACTGTGTTACGAAGATTTACCACTCAAATAGGGATGTAGGGATATCTCTACTCCATATTCCACAGCATTATTGATATTAGTTGTCTGCAACTGCAATTTCACTACATAATCGTAGTCTTATTTATATATGTCTTATCTGTACTTTTAGCATAGAATGTTAGGAAGATCTGACTTGTGCAGTCAGATTGTCCATTGGTCTGGCAGTTGGCAGTTTCCCCACTGGCAACTCTGAACTCAAGGATAAATTTAAAAGAGAAAAACAATTCCTAGCGATAATTTGTGAAAATCAGAAAATGAGTAGAGAAATGCACAATAGTGTCTCCACTGAGGCGGAACCGAGTCATGACACTGGAGATGGCAGAAGTCAAGTGCCCAGCTGGCTTCTGGGTATTAGCTGGGCAATGCTCACACAGCTGCAAGGTAGCAACAGCATTGCTACTATATGGGCTGTTACGTGGGACAGTAAAGGAACGCTGGGAAGGGAGAGGGATGAAAAGTCAGACAATGAGCACAATTCATAGGAAATTAGACTTCAGTATTTCCATTTGCCTAAATAGGAACTCATTTTGTGCATGTTATCCTGCTCATCAATTATCCTGATTAATTAAGACTTGCCTGTATACTTAATATATTACCAATTCTCATGAAGAGTAGCTGATGGAAAAATCATTTTAACTATCATTCACTAAAATCCCCAAAAAGACATTTATGTTACTCGACTAGAATTCTACCAGAATACCAACATAGTTCCAAGTACTTTAGAAGTGCTACTTCCTGAACTTTCCTTGCGTGCTTATTTGACTCAACAGGAGCAAGATTCAACTGCCTAAGTGAATCTTAGCAAAAGTGTTGGGTCCATATATAGTCAATGTGGAGACAAAGTGCTATTGGGTGAATAGAGTGCTATTCATCTAATCCTAAAACAGACATCTTAGGTCAGATGAATCATATCCTGAAAATACTTGCTTCTCTCCGTTTACTGTAAAGTGAAGCTGGGGTAACTAGCTTTAACACAGACACCTACAATGTAAATACTTAGAGTCAGTGTCGTGGTTTAACCGCAGTTGGCAACCAAGCACCACACAGCCACTTGCTCACCCTCCCCCCTCCTCAGTGGGATGGGGGAGAGAATCAGAAGAGCAAAAGCAAGAAAACTCATGGGTTGAGATAAGAACAGTTTAACACTTGAAGTAAAGTAAAATATAATAATAATAACAACAACAACAATAATAATAAATTGTAATGAAAAGTAAAACAATGAGAGAGAGAAAGAGAGGAACAAAACCCAGAAAAAAAAACAAGTGATGCAACCGCTCACCACCCACTGACTGACACTCAGCCAGTCCCCGAGCAGTGATCACTGCCCCCTGGCCAACTCCCCCCAGCTTATATACTGAGCATGACATCATACGGTATGGAGTATCCCTTTGGCCAGTTTGGGTCAGCTGTCCTGGCTGTGTCCCCTCCCAACTTCTTGTGCAACTCCTCTCTGGTGCAGTATGGGAAGCTGAAAAGTCCTTGACTCAGTATAAACACTGCTTAGCAACAACTAAAACATCAGTGTGTTACCACATTATTCTCATGCTAAAACCAAAACACAGCACTATACCAGCTACTAGGAAGAAATTTAACTCTATCCCAGCTGAAACCAGGACAGTCAGGTAAAATTTTTGTGACCTTAGAAATTCAAACCTAGAATCAGATACTTAATATACAACTAAATCATGTCAAAGTTCCTACAGTGAAATTCCTTTAAAAAAAAAAAAAAAAAAAAAAACAGGCAAATCTCATGAAATCCCAGCTGAATTTTTCTTTTTTTTTTTTTTTTCTAGAAGTAAAACCAAAGATTAAATCAATTTTTTAAAACTTCTTGTTCTGTATCTCCAATACAGAAAAACAACCCCCTGAACAGTTAGGCTAACATGAGAGGCAGACACAATAGTCACTACTCGGAAACAGAGGTCTTCCCTGCTGTCTCCTCTTCCAAACTGAGTTCTTCTGTCGGCCCCAAATTTGGCAGCTGACAGCATAAACTTCCACACCGGTCTGTGGCATGCTGGCAAGAAATACCCATAGCCCCTGCCTTTCCCAGTCCTTTGCATTTCCTGCACCTGAACCTTATCAGGTTTAACCCAGTTCATTTTGCCCCAACTGAACAAGATGAATAGTTGTCTAGGATTATTTAGCAAAATTTAAAATTATCTTTTGGGGAAAAAGAAATGAAACTGTAAGCAAAACAAATATGACAATCAATTCTAGACTGTAGGTACTAACAATAGTCTTTAGTACCTGTGCTGACTATTTCTTACCCTGAACCCTTCCAAGAGGTGAATTCTACATGTAGGGACACTAGCTCACACAGGGAAGCCTTACACCACAATGCCTAATGAGTCTACAGACCCCAGCTTTGATTCGCCATCTGACACATGACACTGCATGCCCCTGAGACCTGGCCCGGGGATCACCCAGAGCAGTAGCTGCTCAGCGTGTGCTGAGCCTCCTGTATTGCCAAATGACTCAAAGCTTGGAGGCCAGGGCACAAAAGGTGGGAAGGCCACTGCCCTCCCATTTCTCACACCCACACACGTGCAGGTTGTGGTGAGGCTCACGTCCAGATCTGCAAACTCAGAAGTGAGAGCTTCCAGCATCCACAGTCCTGCCACAGACTATACTTCTCCACTGCCTAACGTATGGAGATCAGCTTCCAGAGCTGACCTACTTGCTCCAAGGGAGGCCCTAGGAAGTCCCCCAGCTACGCTCACCCTTACTTCCATGCCAATGTCTGGAAATGAAAACATAGACAAACCAGCAATGTAATTTTTAGGGATTTTGAACTTAGTATCAGGGTTTGAGAACAATAAGAGTTGCCATAACAATCCAGAAGAAAGTTGTAGCAAGGCTGGTCCAGAGCCTCTACAGATTCAGAAAACTTCTATTTTTCACACTTTTTAGAAACATTAAGAATACACAGGCTACCATGAAAACAGTTTAAGATGGCAATAGGTTATACTTCTATCTTGACCTAACATACCCATAACCTTATCTAGCATTCTTTGCATACCCAGCACTGATGGAAAAATAGATTAGACTTCAGCTATGTAACTATAAAAAAATACCTCCAATCTTTTAGCATACCTCTATTTCAAGAAAAAAAAATTGCTGTATTGTGCAAATTGACTAAAATTTTCTTATCCATTTGAGAAAGCTCCTGTTTACAAAATGTACTTTCATCTCAATAAATAAAAAAGATGCCTTCAAAGACATAAAAAGCTTACAACATTCACATCACCGTCTCCCCAATTCTTATTGCAGACATGCCTCCCATTGCATAACATATTGTGTTGTAGAGGTTTGCAAAAGGTCATGCAAACTGTATGCAATATTTTAAAGACTAAGCACTAAAATACAGAAGAAGAGGTCAAGAAAACACAGACAAGCTATAAGAATACACTTTATGTAACTTTTTAGAGTTTGTGAGGAGTGAATAGTGTAACATCTATTCAAAACATGAAGTTCACTAATATAATTAAAATGTGTGACAATCAACAAACACAGCTATAATCCACCTTGGCAGAAGTTAGTGCATCAAGCAAATCCTGACCTGGGAGTCCTGTCACTTTCTTAACTGGAACAGTAACTGGGTTTTTTTTTTTAAAAGAATGAAATTTATTCCTCATCTTAACTAATACCAGTGGATAACAAGAAAATCAGACAGAGCAGAAAGACTGCAGAAATGACTGGAAAATAGATACAGTTGCAGAAAAGTTTCTGGTGACAAAACTTATTTAATAGAAAGGAATCAGGTCATGAAAGGAAAGTTGTTTATGAGACCATGCAGGAAGGGCTTTAAAGCTTTTCTTTTAAAAATACATTAGGGCGTTCTGAGTTAGATCTTGAATATCTCTCCAGAAAGCTCCGTAGGTATTAGAGAGTGAGGATGAATAGTGTTATCCTGCTGGTGCACAGGGAGAGAAAGAGCAAAGCAGTGTATCCATTTCTCAGCTGCTGTAAAGTGTCATGGCTCAATTAACTTCAAAGGCACTACAATAATGTATACCAGAGGAAGAACTGCCCTACCGTTTTGTGCAGGCCCTAACAGGGAAAACTTGGCTATCTGATGGCCACAGAAGAAACAAATGCAGTAGTCAGAATGAGAGAGTATCTCCGTACAAGTACAAACTGTTGCTCAGGATTATCTGTATGGGCTCTGTTTACATCTTGTGCTGGTTTTGGCTGGGGTAGAGTTAATTTTCTTCATAGCAGCTAGTATGGGGCTGTTTTGGATTTGTGCTGAAAACAGTGTTGATAATAAGGGATGTTTTCGTTACTGTTGAGCAGTGCTTACACACAGTCAAGGCCTTTTCTGCTTCTCACACCACCCCACCAGCGAATAGGCTGGGGGTGCACAAGAAGTTGGGAGGGGACACAGCTGGGATAGCTGACCCCAACTGACCAAAGGGATATTCCATACCATATGGCGTCATGCTCAGCACATAAAGCTGGGGGAAGAAGTAGGAAGCGGGGGACATTCGGAGTGATGGCGTTTGTCTTCCCAAGTCACCGTTATGCGTGATGGAGCCCTGCTTTCCTGGAGATGGCTGAATACCTGCCTGCCGATGGGAAGCAGTGAATGAATTCCTTGTTTTGCTTTGCCTATGCATGTGGCTTTTGCTTCACCTATTAAACTGTCTTTATCTCAACCTACAAGTTTTGTCACTTTTACTCTTCCAATTCTCTCCCCCATCCCACCGGGGGGGAGTGAGCGAGCGGCTGTGTGGGGCTTAGTTGCCAGCTGGGGTTAAACCACAACATGTGTAAATAAAATGGGCCTGGGCCGTCACACTGGCCTTGAGGCAGGCTGACACTACACAGCTCTTGCTTGTACCACTGAAATCACTTCACCCCCTCTTCCACTTCCACAAATAAGATGCCTGCATCAAAACTGTCTTTTGGGAAAGACGCGTGGCCAACCTTAGTTCTTGAAACATGCCCGGGCACATGCACAAGGGGCGCGCTGGCACTTAACTATGTGGATGGCCACATGCCAGGGAGTGGACTCAGACCCCGGCCCACTTCGGTTTGTTATGGCAAGGCACTGGACAGTATGGCTCACTGAACTGGTACATACGGGATTCTGATCAGGTATGTACAAAAGGGATGACCCAGTCCTACAAAGGAGAGGTTGGATAATTACACCTACAAAGAGGAAGGAAAGGTTTGATCAAAGAAAAGAGAGAGGAAAACCCGTTTTTATTACTACTTATCTCTCCTGCTGGTACAGTAACAAAGATCCTAGCAATGACCCCCAAAATGCTTGACTGCACACTGTGCAAATCTTGTGTCAGAGGATGCCTCGCTCGCCCAAGGAATGCTCTTGTTCTGGGATTTCTTTGAGATGAAGACAATACAACTGAACCTGGAAAATGAATTATCAAGGCACATGGAAGCTGAAGAGTTTAAAGAAGATAACCACTCTGTTTAATGAGGTTATTCCACATTATAAAATGACTGAGAAATAGTATCCTTTTTAAGGGGAAAATGCTTCCTATATTTATATCTTAAATGTGTTAGTGAGTGCATCTCCATATTTGTAAATAATTGCTTTCTTCTCACAATATTTACCTATTTTACTTGGATCACATGCTTAACATAAATACAGTGTTCCAAGGAAAATATCTTTTGCTTGGCTTATTTCTGGTCTCTTACAGATAGATAATCCTCTGTTTATTTAGTAACTACATAATTTGATGAAATAATATAATGGGGAAAATATGAGTTTCAAATTCCAATTTGTGATTTCGAGACAAATATAGCACTTTTTTACTGAGTAAGAAATGAACAGTTAGAGTGGGCGCATCTTGCATGGTGTGGAAAGTGTGTTACGAGAATGCAGGTAATTCTCTTCAGGGAAAAAACAAATGTTTGGCTGGACTCAGTGAGAATGTTTTATAAGATATAATAGGAAATCAGGTTTTGGTTAAAACTCATGAGGGCTTGGACTACACCTTCGAAGCCTATTTTAATATTGATTATTTTTGGCTACATCTCAACTTGCAACAAAAAATGATGTAAAGAGGATACCAAAAAGAGGCAGATAGAGTCTTAATTGCAACATTCAGAATAAACAATGTTTGCTTAGACTGATTTGCATTTTCCCATAACTATACATATTTAAAGCATTGGCAATGGGGATAAAAATCAGATTTAAAGGTTGGTATCTTCTTGATTATGTTGCAATTCAAAAATTGCTCAGTTAATGACTATGAAAGATATTTCTATGGAATGGTGTATTATTTCAGCATTTATTCCTGGGGATTACTGCCCAATACTGTCATTAAAACAATGCAAAAACCCGATGCTTTAAACATTGCTCTATTAGAATAAGATGTCATAAGAATTGTCGCTCAAGCGCTTGCATTAAAATTTGTGAGCTACTGTTTCCATAGCAACAGGCAACATAATTTAGCTAACATAGCTGCTTTCCATTCTAGAGACTTCATTGTCATTGCAGTTTACGAAATACGAAAGTACTACTTCTAAGACTCTGACACAGTAAACAGACAAAACATTGGAAACATGTCGAGGAAGGTATAGCTTTCATTTCAGATGCAGGCTAATAAAATGCTTCTTTCTCTTCTCACCTGTGTTTCGTGGGATTCTCTACTAACCTCAACCCACCATGTACTAGTTTAGTTCTCCTTACGGTGCAGGAGATCCAATGAAAGGCACCTGAAGCTAGCCTGCCTCTCTATGTTAGTCTGATTCTTTCTAGAATGTGCAGAAACAGCTTCCTTGCTGGCAGATTCCCTCTTTCGCTCCTTCCTCCCCTCAGTTACCAGAATAAGATTCACTTCAATGCGGAGAGTCAGCACAACATATCTGGGGCACCTGTTAAATCTCATATTGAGCCTACACCCAGTCACTAATTTAACACACTGCTGACACACTCCCATAGCCATAAGTCTTTTGCTTCCCCAATGGTTCTGTGAATCTTGTTATTAATCTGAGTCACTTTAAAGTGCTTTTTCAAAACATCTGGCTCCATAATTTGAAAAAAAAAGTCTGTGAAAAAGTTTTAAAATACAAACTTAAAGAGACACCAGAACTAGTATTCTCACTAAAGGTACTCTGAAACTTCACACTTGAGTAGCCGTGGTCTAAATGGAAAGATCAGGGGAAGCACCATCAATTTCTATCTACTGGAAGTTTAGGATTGCCAGCCTGCAGTCCTTGCCTTGCAAAGAATAATGTCTCACACTATTTTCTCAGTTAGGCTGGAAGAATTCCTTCTGGAGGAGAGATCTAATTGATGTCAGCAAGTGAATCACCACCTGTCCATGGGTAACGGATGCTTTTGAAAGCAAGCTGTATTGGCCACTGCAATTGATAGACTCTGTAATGAAGTGCTGGCTCTGTCTCTGAAGTTCTCCTAAGCTAAGCCCCTGACAGGGACCCTAAAGCATTCACCTCCTCACAGATCTTCCTTTCTGAACAAATATATGGAAGGTACAAACACTAAGCTGTTAATTTCACAGCTGAGAATTAATTATGCATGACATTAGGATGCAGATAATTTATCTGACTTCGAAGGTGTTTTCTCATTTTGGTGAGAGTTGAACAGTGCACCAAAAACAGGAACTGACACAGGTAGTTGGAAAAGCAGCTGTGGTGCTGGAGTACAATCACCTGTCCTGGGGGTAGGTAACATGAAAATTTGACAGCGGCAATTCAGGGATCAATGTGTGAGATGCAATATATGCCACTCATGGACTTCACCTAAAAAACATGTAAAAAGTTACCGTGGCAGCTAACTGTTTTTTTCCAACTACAATGCAATACGTGCCTTTTTCCAAAGATGCTATGACACAGAGGAACAACCCTCTACTTCTACATCCATCCAAACAAATACACAGAACCTGCCTGTTACTTCATTCATACCAACTAAGTATGTATGATCTAGCACTTTGATGAAGGCTTAAGTGTTCAGCTGATATGAAAAGAAAAAAGTATTATACCTACCACTGTAATTATTACAACAGTGTTTTTATCCTGCAGTTGAACATACACAACAAATGAGCATTGGGTTATGATACTTAAATAGTGCGTTAGCCTTTATTGTTCTACAGGACAAATTCTGCAGTCCCCTCTCACAGACTTCATGACAGCAATTTCAAGTTCTTGACCTGTGAGGCAGGTTGAGTACGCCTGCCAAACTAGAAAGAACAGTAAATATCCTGTTTCTGCAAAAATTGCTTGAGTGTTAACCACAAGGACTATAAAAATTAATCTCCGATTAACTAGCAGTGCCTAGTCTTGCATTAAAATCAAACACACATACACGAGTCACTGATCTGGATAGATTAGTCTCACACTACCATATCCAAAATTTCTGGTTATAGGAATCACAGCCATATTTAGTCAGAGGTAGAGACAGCTATGGAAAACACTAGCGGCTATCATCTCTGATCCTTATGATCACTTCCTGGGCTGAGATCTGAATCAGGAAACAGTTCTAGAACTATGTCAAAAGAAAAATTTAAATTCTATCATCAAGTTTATTTTGAAATAGTAAAGACTGCGTATGGCATTTTAACTTTGAGTAGTGTCATAGAATATTTTCAGAAAAACAGGCTTGTATAGCAGTATGATTTATTCTTGTTAAAAATCTTGTAACAGCAATGAAATACCTGACTCGTGATCTATGCAATACATTAAACTTCTGTGCAGATTTTGTTGGCTTGGAGAGAGTTACCTAAACACCCATTCTCCTTGGCATAGCTTTTCTAATTCACAACTGAGACTGTTCATTTCAAGAGAAGTAAAGACCTTAAGGTCTGAAATAAATATAAATTAAAAAAATATAATTCCAAATGTAAACAATATTCTGAGGTGATATTGCTTTAGGGAAAATAATCAAGAAAGCAATATTTAAAAACTTAGAACTTTAAAACATTTAGAACTACAACATGGAACTATTCTTTTAAAATCTTCCTTGTTGCATACACAAACAACTAAAATTCATAAAGAAGGGCTGCTTGATCACTTAATTGGCCATTGAGGATCATAATGGTCATGATTCATATTGTGCCCTGGAAAACAGATATATATCAGAGAAAAATATGTACTAAAACGAGCTACTTATTTTGTAAAATTTTCTAGGTATAACCTTCAGCTGCCACAAGCTGGCCTAAACATGTACATAATCACAGTAAATAGAAACCTCGTCAATGCAGTGTTTCACACTTGTCTATTTTAAGCAGCTACCACCTGAAAATTTAAAAGCATTTTCAATATTTAACTGTGAAAAACACTACATTTAATCCATGTTATGAAAACGAGGAAATTAAAGGAGACAGGTTGTAAGCGAGGAGGGAAAGTCTGCAAGAAGTTAAGCTTTAACTTGTGATTGTCAGACTTCTGTCTCAACCTTAAGACAATTCTTTTTGCTTCCTGACAGCATTATAGAGAAAACAGTCAGCTTATTTCCAAAGAAACGTAGGATCCAGTGCAAAATTAGAACAAGACAGCTTTTAATAATAACTACAATGGAAAGCTCAATAGCTATACACAACACTTCATAGATATGTCAGGAGCTATAAAAACTCCACACTTTGGCCGATTAATGTCAAATTTATGCCTTGAGCCAACATGGTTGTCCTCTTTTCAATTCAAAAACTAAATTATCCTCCTTAAGGATTTGCCTTTGGCTATAATTCCAATTTAATATCTTTCTTCATATGAGTTCTTGTGGACTGTAGAATTAGTTTAAAACATCTGAATATATTTCTTTTAGGAGACTTTAACACTTCAGAGTCTTCATTTGACCTGTTTCTCTTAACATTATGAGGTGCTGAGGCTATTTAAGATGTTCTGCAGCATAATGGGTTCAAAACAATTTCCAGTAGCATCACAGGCTAAACGTAAAGCAAGAATAGTTGAATGACAGTTTTAGAAAAATCGCTGCCGTAATAGAACATTCGGGATAATTTGACAAACCCAGTATCATAATTACTGTTGCCCTTGTCACTCTCAAATAATTAAGTTTCAGATTTTTCTAAAAAGAAATGTTTAATTAAAGAAGAATCAAGCCATGAATTCACATATTTGCAAATCAGAGATATATCATGTAGCTCTGCAGTATCTAGGAGAGTCCAAATATATTTTTTTTTAAGTTTTATTTCCTTTTAATTCTGTTTCGTGGTAATGAATGAGGTATATAATTACTCTGAGTCATGCTGTACCCTTAACATGAAGTATCCCAGAGCACTTAAAAACAATAATTAATAAAATATCAAAAAAAGAGTGAATTAAAAGCACAACTAAAAATTAATTAATAATCAAGAATTGTGCAGAACTCATTGAGACTTTGTATAACTCGTTATACAAATGGCTAAGAAATGACTAGTGGTACCTGTACCTCTCTACCAACAGCTATTTATACTGTTCTTGTCGAATAACTATAAATCATGGTGAAGAACCAAAGAAATGAGATCAAGTAATCCTAAAGAGTAAAATAAACCCATGTGGCAAAGCACCAGCATCATAAGTCTCTGTGAAACTCCTAATTTCAAGGAGGGAGTATATAGCTCCTTCTAATTCTGAAATTACCTCATTTTCAAGGAAAGTTCATATCCCTTTCATTTTTCTTTTTTGCATATATTTAAATGGAAAATAAACAGGTGAAATTGAGGATACAGAAATAAATATTTAAATACAGGAATGAAATTCACACAACTGTCAAGTTCCTGCCTGATTAGCAATTTTTGCCTGTTTTCCCATCTTTGTTACCCCATGACTAAGTCTGCACTGTGGAGCAGGGATACAACACCACGCTGTGCAGGCCCCAGCTCAGCTTCCCCAGCGCACATGCCGTCTGCATCCCGACCCCAGGAAAGGTTTGCTCGGTGACGTGCAAGCCTCACTGCTCAATCATCCATAAGAGGCAGGGTCCAGAGCAACCCAGATGGGAAACTCATGAGCTGTTTTGGACCAGGAGCCTGAAAGAGCTTGGAAAGAAAAGAATTCACAAAATAAATTTCAATCAATTTGAAATAATTTTTTAATCTTTCTCCCCCAGTGCAAATTCACATATCAGACTTTTCACTTTGGTACGTAGTGCTTCGTTTTCTACCTGTGGGTTCACCCGGCAGCCTGATATTTTGAACAGCAGGACTATGCACAGTTAAATCCTAATCAAGACACTAAAGGCAACAGAAGTATAGTGTACACACAAGCTTTCTCCTCACAGTTTTCACTTGAGACAAAAAAGCCAAGGGGCAAACACAGAACTGTAAGAAATTAATAGAGCTAAAAAAGTTAGGAAGCCAGATAAGACCTATACCAGATGAAGTGTAATAGATGAAAGAAGGCTTATTTCTTCTTCGTAATTCTGTCCATTGAATTTTACAGAACAGGAAGCACAAAGGGAGATCAACTGTGAGTGACTTTTTTGTTTTGTTTTGTTTACTAGCACATCATATTCCACCCCTGTATGGTTTGATGGCTTTCATTTTATGTTTTGGTTTGGTTTGGTTTTAATCAAGCTTGTATTCAGCCTAAGCCGAAATAGCTTGCTCTTTTTGAACTTGGCATAAATCAAAAATAATGTCACTAAAGTTCAGGAGAAAGGTTAGCAAAAAAAAATCATTTAGCCAGACTTCAATTCACTGGGCAGGCATTTCCCTGGATAAAATCAAGAGGATAGCTAGCCAAAAGCATCTGTGAAATAATAATTTCTCCAAATTTGTTCTTTAAAGATCTGTCAACTCTAATCAAATAACATCGAACTTTGATATTCTGTTGTTGATATTCTTGGACTAAACTCCACTTAGTGTTATTTGTTCTAAAACATCCATTCTTCATTAATATTCTACCCAACCTTAGACATGCTTTGGGCAAAGGCAGAGAAAAAGGATAAAGATGAGACTTTCTGTGCTTCTGACGCAATGCTACAGTAACTGCAAATAATATGGCTGAGCAGACACTTTCAGATAAAATTTGATTTCAGCCACAAAGCCCCAGTACTGGTGTAATGAATGAAATGTCCATTTAACTTTTAGACCTAGCAGACCTGTGAATAGGAAAGTGCACAGTTCAGTAGGCTATTAACTAACCTGTGAAATGATGCTCATTATATGGACAAAGTGTTATTTCTTCTGGAAAATGAGCAGGTCACCAAGCAACTACCTTGATCAGATACACCCAGGAATTAGAATGGATATTTTGTGTTCACATTTGATTAGCATTTGAGATCCTCTTTCTCTAAACACTTCCCACAGGACTGCACATGCCAAATTCCTACCATAACTTGACCTATTATACAAAGACCTGAGAATGCTCATTCCACTTAGCTCTATCTTAGGTCTACTGACAGCGCTGAAGACAACAGTCTTTTCCCTAGACTATTAAATGACTTTCAGAAACAAAAAAAGAAACATTCCAAAGTTGAAATCTACCATTACATCGCTGACAATGAAAAACTGTTAGAATAAATAACCAGCCACAGCTTTGTCCCTGAGGTATTTCAAAAAACTTCAAGCCTATTTAGATGAATTGCAACAAAACAGTATTCATCATTAACACAATGAAAAACAAAGTCTGTGGATCTTACTGAAGAGTATAGATACTTTGGGTTTCCAGTAAGGAAAGGAGAAAACACTCCAGAGGCAGAAGGTGCATTTGGATTATCTACTGTAGATTCCTAACTCAGGTGGCACCTAATTAATACATATGTGATCCAGAACAGGAATTCACAGGCATGCTTCACGGCCATTGGAAAGCAAACCAGACAACTGCTATTAACTACCCTCACCATGGGGCTCCTATGCGTCAAAGGTGCATTCTTAATCTTCTAAGTGAGTTAATACAAGACATTTGGCATAAGGATGCGGTTTGAGGGATGTGTTTGAATGGGGCTCAGTTTAGCAGTAAGTACCTCAGTACCTTAGCAATAAGTGCCCTTAGCAATTCCAAGGGCATGAGTTCACATCTGAGTATGCAAAAGTAACAGAACTGAAACAAAACCACTTTTTTTTTTTTTTTTTTTTTTTTTTTTGTTAACAACAACTATTACTGCCTCTGTCTACAAAGGGACCTGGGATAGAGCCATTCTCCATCTCTGGGCTATTGCACAGAAAAGGAATACAAGAAATGCAAGAGCTATGCTGCTACAGACATAACTTGAGCATAACTTGAGTCCACTCCTAAGGGCATTCCCCTGGGAGTCATGGATCCTTCAGTTTAGCCTTTATATTCACTGTAGTTTTATGCATTTATCCAAAGACTATAATACAAAATAAATAACTTATCATTCAAGGAAGAACTAGAGTCCAAAACTCCTTCTCTTCCTCACTACCCAGGAAAAAATGTTATAAGGAAAGCAAATAATTGCTTTGGACAAGCTACTGCAACAGTTTGGACAAGCTACTGCCACCAAAATGTGTTTTAAAGCAAACAAATAGAAGACTCAGACCATCCGGGAACAAAGGACTTAGGTTAGACCTACAGGATGGGGGATTCTGTTCTGTGACGCAAAGACCCAAAGAAGGGTTCAAATTCATTATAACCTGGCCAGTTTTGTGGCACACTTATCAGTCAGATAGAAAAACATCATCTTGGAACCCAAATCTCTAAAGGTTCTGTCATGAAGGCACAGGTGGGATTATGAAGGAATGTAATTATCTGAGTAAATAAGAGTAGCTTGGTTAAGAACACTGAAAACTTTGGTTACAGAGACTGACAGCACCACATTTTCTGTTTAGCAGGCTCCTGAAAGTTAGGAGGAAATTTCATATCCTTACATGCTTTGAAGTCTCTGTCCTTTTTTTCATCCCACTCCCCACAGACACATGCTGGCTGATCCTCATTCCTCTTTGGAATAATAATCTCCCAAATCTAGGTGCCCACCCAGGTACGAGCAGATTGGAAGAAGCTAGATTTCATGTGCTGCCATAAGAGGCATTCTCTTCCACCTCTAATATCACATTAGCCACATCAAACTGGGGGAAAACCATTCATTCCTATTCTATCAGCTAAATTTTGGGATCACCACTTGGATTGCTTGACACAGACAATCACTGCAACCTGAGCTGGCAGTTCTGAACTGTAGCTAAATGCCTAAAAAGAGGGAGTGAGAAAGGAGGTGTTATGTACAAATAAGAAATTACTTTGCTTCTATATACAGCATTTACAAAATTTTTACATGAATATATTCTCTATAGTTCTCATAGATTTTGAAAAAATGGAGAGAGTACCTAGGACAGCTGTCAGAAAACCAGTCTTACAGTGTGAGCCTTAAAGAGTACAATATATCCAATTCACCAGAACAAAAGTTGAAAGATGCCTTGACTACTATATATAAAATTTTAGTAGTCATAGGGGTGTTAAAATTGTGATAGTCTAAAGATATGGAAGATGCAAGATTTGCAGATCAAGGCAATAACTTCATTAGGCCAGGTGGCACAGACAGAAAAGGTGCACAAGCATAGGCTTTTCAACAGGTCACTGCAAATAATCAGTTTTTCATAGACACTTGTTCAGAAAACATATCTGAAAAAGGGAGACTTTTCAGTCTTACTGACAAAGGCATAGCAAAAGGAAGACTGGCAGCTGAAATTAGACAAATTCAACCTTTCCACAACATTGCAATTTCCTAGCACTAAGGGTAATTAAATATTGGAACGGCTTACCAGGGGAGCTGGTGGACTCGCCATTGCTTGGAGCTTTAGGACGAGATTAGATATCATTGTAAAAGAGATGCTTTAATCCAGCTTCTGGAAGTTCTCAACATGCCCATAACACTTGCAGCTCTGCATTAAGACAATGACTATAATCAAATCTCATACTTTAGGGTTTCAGCTGATCAACTGCAAGGGTTATAAAGAATTTCTTTTTCCTTTCACATAAAAAACAGACAGATACTTTGGTGTGGTTTATATCCTGATCTGTCTCTGAAGTAGCAGAGATTGCCCACATCTACAGAAAACACAGGGGAAGCCGATGCAGTGGCTAGCGGTGACAGGGAAAGTACTTTTTTTTAGTCTGAAATTCACCAAGCAGTCATAACCTAATGGGAGCTTACTTTGAATTTGAAGCCATCTGGATGCAAACCACCTCTGATCTGGGAACTGTGTGATTAGGCCAGTGCAGAACCAGGTTTGATCTGTGTGCCCAGCTAAGGGCCCGGCATTAGCACCCACTCAGCATTGCACTAACACAGTTACGTGACTTTTGGAAAGGAGCCGTTTCATGGTCTGCTGCTGCAGAGCACTGGCAAAGGGTCAGACGAAGAACTATTGGATCACCATAACCTTAGAGGTCTTGCTAATGAATCTTGCTCGATTGGCTCAAAGGGAGCACTTTTCCCAAGGTGAGATAAATCTCATTTGAGTTTGTTTTATGTTTGTTCAGTGTGAGATCCAAATCACCTGTTAATACACTAAGATCATCTGGACATATCTCATCTAATTAACTAATTGCTATTGAAGACACATAAGCAACACCTTGATCTTTTCTGTCTCCTGGAAATTAACATGCTTTAGCCTAACTAGTTATCATGTTTACACAAAGGTATCAGGATGGATTTAGTGTCCTGTGTTTTCCAGTATAACTAGATACATGAGCACCCCTTTTGGCATTTAATTTAGCTACATCTGTAATTATACAATCTGCACTATTTTCGCAGAATACTGTCATGACTTAATTATTAAATGCAAGTAAAGCTGAAGACAAGACAGGACATTCGACTGCTTTTACAGTTTTGTGTGAAAAGAGTATGTCTCAAATCTGTCAAATAAAGCATAAAATGAGAAATGGTTCCTCTAGCGATTTCTGTGAACTGCACAGCAGCATGTCCATACTGTGAGTCTCCTATTAAAGATCTATTTAAGTCAAGTCCATGTTTCCAGGCTTTTATTCTTCTCAGCTACCTATACTATTCTCCTACATCCCTTTGACAGTGAGTTAGATTCAAAGATATTTCTGTCTGTGCTAAATAATGGGCCATTTGATGGAGTTGTGTACAGCTGCACCTGGTATGTAACGCAGACATGTAATTCACCTGTCCTGCATTTCAGGACATTTTCCATGCAGAATAAGGATGGTTTCTTTTTACCATAATTCTGAAGCATACTTATTAATATAAGACTCTGTTTTCAGTATTGGTCATTATCTTTATGTTAAGATTGTTATATTCCAAAGTAAGAATGGGACACCATGATAGCACTGTCTAGTAACACAAAATATTCATGTAAAAACAAAAGCAGATGCAATTTTTAAATAGGAGGGGGTGGGGAAAAGATACATTGACACTGCTTGCCTCAATGTCTATCCTGGTGAAACATGCATATATTTGACAGCAATTGCGAAGATCATATTTACAAGATGGCCCTCTTAAGCAGTACATTATTTCATGAGTATCCTTACTCAAACCAAACAAGACTGCTCAGAATAAGAGTCTCCTCATCTGGGATGAAAACGGCAAAATCTGCACTTACAGTCTTCTAACTTCTCAAACAGACATCACTTGGTCTGCCGCTGTATTTGAGGACAAACAGCTCTGACAGACTCTGTACCTGGATCTGCTCCACACTGCACACAAATTTCATGATAATGAACTTCTAATCTTTTTTTGATCGTTTGTTCTACTGAGATTCTTACAGCATACCTAATGCCAACAATGCAGGAACGCTTGGAAAACCTCAAATAAATCTACCGTCCCATGATTTTTAAAGAATACTCTTTTAAACAAAAACCGAAGGAGGAATATTATATTATGCAATAGACACATTAGAAGCCAATTACATAACAAAGACTAATATTGCTCTAATGATAAACATCATCACAAATTTTTACTAAATCTCTTTGGGATACAAAAATTATGCCTTAGTTTTCACAACCTGTTCATTTGAAGGATTATTCAAGAGAATTTTGAGTACAGAAAGCATCTGCACATTTGCAGCAGAGAAGATATTTACCTTATCTCACAGAGTGCTCATTTATATTCCTCCTGTGCCAAAATGTTTACCCAAGTAACACAGAAGTTCATGTGATCTCTGAGCATCAAATTCTCTGCTCTTGTATTTCTGCTAAAAAATTCCCAACTCAAAATGTTTGAATTGTTAAGTAACTATAGTTGTAAGATTCTAAAATTTTTAATTGAGTGGACTATTTTTAAAGTTAATTTCCATGCAGCATAAAAAAATGGATGTATGCAGTAGAATTCAGAGAGTTAACATAATTGTTTTCTCATCCTTTCTTGATTCTCTACTGAAAATGATATTCTTACTGTTAAAAATCTGTCTCCTATACTTTTCTAGTAAGAGAACTGGAAACTCAGTCTTGTGTTTCTTGAATCTCAGCTTTCCTTAAACAGTACCAGGTAATTTTTTTTCTTCCTTACAGAATCACGTGCAAGTTTGAATTAACTTAAAATCTTTTCATTAGGATTTGGTATTTTGGATTAATATTTCTCCCCCCTTCATTTGTTTAATATTAAAGATACCACAGTTAACATTTAAAGCAGATTTCCAATTCTATTCTTTAAACTAGTGCATGTAATAGTTACGTCTTTTTCATTTATCTGAGATTTAAAAAAACCCTAGCAGTATAACTTTGACATGTAACAAAATGCTGTCAGAAGCACACCAATTAAATTTTACCACCACCTCCCCCCAAAGAAAACTCAATAAATTCAGTACAAAACAAACAAATAACATAATCTAATCTAACTGTCCACTTTACCTGGAAATGCATGCCCTGTTAGAGAATCCAAATCTGAAATTAAAACAGTGAAAAAATAATCTTTAACACTAATTTGATATTAAAAAACCCAAAAAATAAGAAACAAACCTGGCACCAAATATCACATTATCACCAACATGAAATTTTAATCATATATATATGAAAAGCAAAAATAGAATACTTAGCATTACATTATGGAGTTTTTCCTCTCCATAGTTTTGTAAAGATGTAAAATAGAATCTCAAGACGAAAGCCTCGAACACTATGAGAAGCTAATTTACTTTACTGTTTAAGACAGACATACCACAATTAAATAGGAATTTTATAATGGTTTTTTAATGTACCTCTGCCTTCAGAAGCTTATATCTTGAGTATAAGCATTTGTTCTAAGGTTGTGCATAAGAACAATAATTAGAAATCTGCAGAATGTTTTTACCATTTTAAAAAAGAAGATTTTCTTTCTTGATGATAACAAGTAAGATCTAATTTTGTCTATCCTAGTGTTCATTCTTTGATACTTTTTTCAAAAATTAGCTGTTTTAAAAAAGAGAAGAGAGCTGGAAGCATTCTTGCTGACACTGAAAAGCATAAATTAGGGCTTCACTGGTCAATTCCCATCTGAAGAGAGAGCAGGAAGGCACACCAGTGGCACTGGTGGCACCAGAATGACCTTCCCCAACTTGCACTGGCACCAGTATTCAGAATTTCATCTTTGAAGTGCTTTGCCCCACCTTTGAAATCCCATGTTCTTAACAGAGACATATTTAGTAACTTTGAGGAGTTATACTCAGAGATTCACTTGTAAATCTATAGCCAGAACTAAAAAAGTAGTTAGCTCTGATAAAGTATGGTCACAATATCAGCTGGGATCGCTATTGAATTACCAAGGTGTAAGGCTAGATCTCAGACATACATGGACAAAAAAACCTTCACAGGTAGTGTTCTGTCATGCAAGACAGTGAAAACAACTCCTGTTGCTAGGAGCAGTCCACCAGTTCCCAATTAGCTCACCAAGATAGCATGTGTGACCCTCAGACTGTCCTCCTTCCCATCATCTCATAAGTGGGGTGGCAGAAGGATGCAGTAGCTATGTTCTCTTGGAAGAGCACAACAGGCAGATCAATTTACCCTAATACGTGTACACATGAGTTCACTTGGCATTTATAGGAATTGAATGTATTTATTAGCAGTGCCTGGAAAAAGGTAGCTGGGCAATCTAGGCTCTTTATTAGAAACTTCTAGTAACATTTTTAAACTACTTCATCTTAAAAAAAGATTTTGTTTCCTGATTGCAACAATCAAGAGATACAAGACTCTAGGTTAATGGTTTAGGCCACAGAAATCCTGAACTTCTTGTAATACAGTAACTGATTCTAAAAAATATTGGGAAAATATTTACCAATGAACTCCTGGATATACAACTTCTTGTACTGGAAAACAGAAGGAAAGTGTGCTTGGCTTTAATAATTTATAACTGTTTAAATGAGATAAATTTCCTGAGGACTGAGAACATGCTTAATGTTGTAAGTGAACATGGGAGAAAAACAACCCAAAATGTGATAAATGTACTAGAGAGAATTGCTTTCCGAAATCCAAGATAGTGAACACAATACATTACCTAACACTTCCAGTATATGGGGTGTCAAGCTTTATCATACCAAACTTTATCAAAAACTACAGCAGAAAGAAAAACTAATCTCAGCATTTTTCCTACCAGAGCCTGAGAGACGAAAGAATGTTGTTGCCCCCTAGGATCCCATAAAAACCCCACCAAAAGCAGATTATGCATAAATGGAGTATCCAGCTATGCCGTGACTGCTCTCTGAAAGCACAGAGGCTGGATGCAGCCACCATGCAAATCTGGATCATCTCAAAAAAATGTGTAATACTTGAATTGCCCAAACTGCTGTCACTGTGCACATGCTGTGGTTGCACATCCTGCCACAGCAATAACGTGTTTGAAAACATCTGTTCTATGTCATTTTATTGATGAAAGTATCCTGATGCAAAACCTTAAAATCCAAGAAAAAGAATGGGGCAGGGGAAGGCTTCTTCCTACAGCAGTGGCACAATATCTACTCAGACACTGGGATTTAAAAGAAAAATAACAACAACCCAAATCAAAAAAAGTGGGACTTGTTTCTGAAAAGTGCATTTACATATTGTGACTTGCAGCAGAAATCACTGTAAAAATGCTATTCTGAAACTAATGCAGATAATTTAATGCAAATTAATTGGGCACTTGTTCCAGCATAAAACAGCACTACTTTGTAATAATCCATGTTGAGCTAATGCTGTAAATTGTGGATGTGTTTATTTTCTTACAAGTCGACCTACACTAACTGAAAACAAGGTAGTTTGTCACCCGGGCACGTGTCCTGTGTGAACTGTTAAATAAAATCAGACTTACTTTGCCAGCTGAAACCAGAAGAGTTTATGGCATATTGAACCCACAAATCATGATCCACATGCCCCAATTCCATCATTACATTTCACAAAGAATGATATGAGCTGACACCGCATAAGCAGGCAATGTAAAGTTTCCCGTATAAAGATAAATACAGTGTGCAGCGTTTCCCTGTTAGACTTCAATACATGCAATTACTGCAGTTATAATGGAATGAAACCTTTGCTGTGACTGAAACAACCGGGGTATTCAGTCTCTGCCATAAGATTTCTTCTACTCTTCCATGGACTCCAAGGGCAGGAGAAAAATCAACATTTCCTGTTATTGTTCAGAAGACACTGCAGTTTCTTAGACTGATTTTCAATTAAGTAAGCGTGGTCAGGTGGAATCCAATTTTCCTCCATTCCATTTATTTAATGAATTGCCCTGATTTGGCACCGTTCACTTTTATTTTCATACACAGGACTTTCTAAGCAAAGAGCAGGAATATGAGATGAAAGTGGAGTACATACAAAAGAAACACATTTCCGTCCCCTTTTTAAGGCAAAATAGCTAGCATGTCCACAGCAGCAATTAGCAATTAATTAGATTAATGCAATCCATATCTGATTCATACTATAAGTCATTGATTTAAGTAGAAAAACCAGTGATTTGATGATAAAGCTGACTTCCAGTTACATTGCATAGCATGGTTTTTAAAAAGTGAAGGAGGATGTATCAGGCAGTATCTTTGGTACTGCCACATTCATTTCATTAGCTTAGTGCAAAACAGACGTTGGAGATGGTACAAGCTTTTCATCCCAATAAGCTAATTGTTTTTTCCTAGTGCTGATTAGCAAAGATGGAGTCCTGTCTATATCTTGCCTCGAGGGCCCTGTTCCTCCTATTTCAAAAGCAGTGTACACTGCACAATTCAGTAGGCAACCTTTGACTTCCACTCGCATGGTACTCCTAGTGCTGCGCTTACAGTAAAATATCAAAGCTGCCACTGACATGCGTTGACAGAGTACCAGTGCCAAATGAATGGAAAGGATGATTTTTACAGTGCATGGGAAAACATATTTAAGAGGCAGAGCACATTTAAGTCATTTAACATTAAGGGCTCTCCATGGCATTGTGAGAGAGATGATGAAATACCAAACCATCTCTGGGAGATGATACCTGCTTAGAAAGGTTAGGAGAAGCTAAATTAATGCTAAATCATGCTCTTTTGAAAACACAAGATTTCTTCCTGCTTCTAAGTGTTAATAGATATTGCCAGCAGGAAATGAGTGTCTCTGCTTTGCTAAACTTCCACAGTTAGACTCAATCTTTCACTAAAAGCCATAATTGAGCAGCAGACCTCAAGAGCCACTGTGGATGTGCACAACACCTGGACCATGAATTCTGCAAAGATCATGTCTTCTTTAAACAAGAAAAGAGGAGTGAGGTTCAGCCCCTCATAAAATTGGGAATATGAAAGGAGAGAAGTAAAAAGTCACAAAGAAGAAAGTAAAGAGCTGACATATAGCTGCAATGGCTGAAGATGTGAGATGGCTTGCATTAACCGTAAGTTACAACTGTAGCTTTGATAATCAGGTCAGTGACAACTATTGGCATATAACTCCTATGACTGGATTTGGATTGTGAGTTTGGCCATACCCAGATTTGGGGTTTAATTTGGTACTACCCAAAACTAAAGCCAGAGGCTAAACTAGAAGTAGGTAGTTCTTTGCACTAGCCTCTAGAGGGGCAAAGTTTCCTTCAGCTTTGGAAATGATGTGTGTTAGTCACTAAAAAGCTGTTTTTGCAGTAGAGGCAACTCTTACACAGTCCTGTTGCCTAGACTTGGGTCTGCACTATTTATCATTATCCTGCCACTGTGCCCCTAACCTACTGCAGTAAAACTGTTTTCAGGCTCTTTCTTATTTTCATTGATATATTTGCCACCAATCCTGTTAACAGCACAATTATCATTTTAATGGGAATGTAAGCCTTTTCCGTGAGAATTCGCCTGATGAGAAAAAAAAAGAGTTAGTGTAAAGGTTGGACTCAGGAATTCATAATAGTACAATCACCATCTTACAAAACCACTGCTCACTTGCACTGCTTGTTGGAACTTATTTTTACTCTTGGAGATAATTTGAAGGAAAAAAAAATAGCTGAACAGTTAGTTATGAAGACTTAACAATATGACATTACAAAGCCTATTTATTTCTCTGATTCAACTTGATACCATCAAACTGTTGATAAAAAATTCCATCATATTGAGACAAGTAGATCACATCTACAGTGTTAACCAGGGTTTCATTTTGCCAGCTTTCTTTTCAGTGGTATCATTAAGAGTGGGATTCAAATTTACTTTTCTTCAGTAGAGGTGACTACATGTGAGCAAGGTGTCTGAGCTTCCATTAGCTCCAATGAAGAAGTAGTTGAAATTGAGTCAATTAATGACATTGAAAAGTAGAAATCAAACTTGGTCAGATGAATATTTAGAACAGCTTTTTCCATTGACAAGATCTCTAATTACTACAGTGGGAGCTTAGACAGCTACATACATAACCTATCGTGTAGGTATTTGGAACTGAATCTCCCCACAAGAATACCTTTAAGGAAAATAATCTACATATATGGATGTGGATCTGAGACAGCCACAAGACTAATACGGGAATGATTTAGGCATGGAATATTAGCTGGTTTGGGGCTGGTAAATCTGATAGCCTCAGATCTCTGAAATGGCTAGTTAAAATAAGTCCTAGACAAAAATAAACTTTGTCCTGTCAGCCTCTAGTGCAAAAACTCGCTAGTCATTTTCTCCACTCTCTTAAAATCATAGGACAATTATACAGGATGATGCTTGCAGCCTTATGTTTTGCCTTCTGATTTAATGTTATTCCAGCAAGAACTTAGACAATGGACACAAACTGAAACACAGAAGGCTCCACCTGAACACCAGGAAACACTTTCTCTTTTTTTACTGAGAGAGTGACTGAGCACTGGCACAGGTTGCCCAGGGAGACTGTGAAGTCTCTTTCCCTGGAGATATTCAATTCAAAAGCCATCTGGACTTGGTCCTGGAGCACCCTGCTCTGGGTGGCCCTGCTTGAGCAGAGGGGTTGGACTAGATGACCTCCAGAGGTCCCTTCCAACCTCAACCATTCTGTGATTCTGTGAGATACTACCGATTGCTGAAACAACCCAAGGGCTGCATATGGCTGCAGTGTTGACAGACCAGGAGAAAGAAACGCATTTTTCCTGATGAGGGGATTGAATTGAGGGAGACAGATCACAAAAATATTGATTAGGAGAGCTTTTATTAATAAGGCAGCTCTTAGTAATAGAATCCATCTGTAACTATTAATAGCTGGTAATTCACACTGCCCATGCACGTCTGCTCACACAGCTCACTCTTGCACTTGCACACTCACTCCCAGTTACCCAGGAGTGCACTGCTGGGAGGCCAACCCCAGCTGCTTGCGCAGGGTCGTAACAGCACACAGGGGCTCTTAGGTGGGGGTCCAGAAAGTCTCTCTAAGGGTCCTTCATTTCATCAGGTGTATACGTAATCCTGCAGCCTGGCTGCGTGTAGCAGCAGCGCCCTCTTGAATGTGGTCCCATTCACACAACCGGCTGTTCGTGCCAGTACGGGCAGGTGGCCAGGTGCAGCCAGCTTTTGGTGCCCCAAGATTATCAGTTCCTGCAGAGCCAGCCAGGCTGCCGATCTCAGGAGCTTATCAGTGCCTGGGAGACTGCTGCACGCTGCTCTCTGCAGCCTGCTGTATCCTCATAACTTTCTCCACCCATACACCTAGGTACCTATAGAAATCACTCACACAAGCTCACACAGAAGGCACTTCTATGTGATGCAGCCTCTCCCCTGCTACGCGATATGCCTTAGCAGAAGCAGCTAGTGGGAGATCTAAAATCCTGTTATTCCAGATGCAAATTTATCCTTACACAGTAGTTGTGATAATCACAAGAGCTGGTAACACTACCAAATATACATCATCCTTAAAAGATTCTATTCAAAACAACATGATAAAGGAATAAAATACACTTCCAGGTTTACTAAAGTGTCTTATTAAAACAAAAAGCTCTCTTAAGATACAGTTAACTTTTTGGCATCCCCTTCCCTTGGATAGCAAATATTAATTAAATGTATTGTCCTTAGTTGCCTCAGAATAATTTAATTTCTGTGTTCCTGAAGCTGTATTTATTAGGGCTTTTGAGTTAAAATGTCACCACCCTCTATACAGAATAAAAGTTCCTATTACATTTCAAAAAACTTTTATAAAAACTTTAGATTATGTCAAAAAATATTTTGGATATTGAACAGAGTTGATTGTAAACATATTCTCCAGGTCTAGTTTGACTTGACTGAGCTCCTTTAGTAGGTCCATAGTGGGTAACATACTTCACAGTAGAAAAAACTGGGATCTGCTGACCCTGGCCAGCTTAACTAGATCATAGCCTGCTTCTCTTCCTCCACAACCGATGTTTTCCTTATTTCTTGACTCTGTCTCACTTTAACAAAACTAAAGAAAAACAACCACCAATTAAAAATAAAAAAAAAAAAACGAAACCAGTTTCTTTACATTTTGAAAGCCATCATTAATCCATTTTCTCCTTCTGCTGATTTCAAGCAAGCTGCCTACTTCATGTTTCCCGGTATAATCATGGCCTCAGGACTGGTTTATCCAAACTCAATACAAGGTTTTTAAATAACGTCTTAAAATATGTTGTAGAACCTACAGCTGCATACAGCCATCTCAAGGTCAGAACCTTAATGCTTTCCAAAGTAGCTCTCATCAGGAAACAAAGTACATTATGGCTGAAATCCCAGCCCTGGTTTCCCGCAGTGATGGATGCTGCGCTGGCAGCAGCAGCAGCACCCACTCTACTCGAGTGCAGAGACTTTATTTAGGCAGCATTCACTAGCCTTTGATGGAGGACACCTATCATCAGTGGTAGGTGTACTGCAGTTTGGAACCCCCTGCAGTTCACCACAGTCCCATACCAAGGCAGGATTTCCCAGAGGACTACCACAGGTGTGCTGTCCTCACCACATGTAATGATCCCAACCCTCTGAGGAAGGCACGCTGTATCTACAGGCACACTGTAACTGGGCATGCTACAGCTCCTAAATCCCACTCAAGTCCAATGTGTACTTATGTAAAACAAACTCACACATACAAATGAAAAAGTTTCTCAGAAACTTCAGTACAAACATTATTGATACTTTCCCCAGTGACTTCCACTCGTGCAGCTGGTTTAGCCATGAAAGAGGTAAAACAACTGATTTCCTAATGTACTTTAACTTCTTAGCTTGTCTACAAACATTTTTAAGCTCAGGAGCACTTTTAAAATGACGGATGGCTGATTATTGAACAATCAACACCTTACATCCAAAACTTTCTGGAAAGTTTTAATTCTAACTGATTTTTTTTGTGGACATTTGTAAATTTATTCCAGTCCTACCAGAACTAAAGCCTGCACATATCCAGGATCTGTGGATCTGTGGTTAGTACAGTACTGTTCTTGAGCTAATAACCTTAATTTTGGGTCAGAGCTGATTTCTATCTTGCTAGCTCAAAAGGCAAGTATAGCCCTTTCCTATCTGAAAAAGACCATACAGAAACAACACAAGTGCCGGGTCCTGCACTTCGGTCACGACAACCCCAGGCAACGCTACAGGCTTGGGGAAGAGTGGCTGGAAAGCTGCCCGGCGGAAAAGGACCTGGGGGTGCTGGTCGACGGCCGGCTGAACATGAGCCGGCAGTGTGCCCAGGTGGCCAAGAAGGCCAACAGCATCCTGGCGTGTATCAGGAATAGTGTGGCCAGCAGGAATAGGGAGGTGATCGTGCCCCTGTACTCGGCACTGGTGAGGCCGCACCTCGAATACTGTGTTCAGTTTTGGGCCCCTCACTACAAGAAGGACATTGAGGTGCTGGAGCGTGTACAGAGACGGGCAACGAGGCTGGTGAAGGGTCTAGAGAACAGGTCTTATGAGGAGCGGCTGAGGGAGCTGGGGTTGTTTAGCCTAGAGAAGAGGAGGCTGAGGGGAGACCTTATCGCTCTCTACAACTATCTGAAAGGAGGCTGTAGAGAGATGGGTGTTGGTCTCTTCTCCCAAGTAACAAGCGATAGGACGAGAGGAAATGGCCTCAAGTTGCGCCAGGGGAAGTTTAGATTGGATATTAGGAAAAATTTCTTCACTGAAAGGGTAGTCAGGCATTGGAACAGGCTGCCCAGGGAAGTGGTGGAGTCACCATCCCTGGAGGTGTTCAAAAAACGTGTGGATGAGGTGCTTCAGGACATGGTTTAGTGGGCATTTGTACTGGGTTGATGGTTGGACTCGATGATCTTAGAGGTCTTTTCCAACCTTAATGATTCTATGATTCTATGATTCTATGAACACAGTTTCCAAATCAAGGAGATGGCTAACACTGACAGCCACGGGCCATTTCTACTTACTTAACCTCTGAAAAATTGTTGTTTGTAGGTAGAGTTTCAATATCTGACAGCAAATAACTGGTAGAGTTTTGAGTCTCATTGAATCTGACCTATGCATTCAATCACACTTTCTTCCCATATGAAAAGTTAAAACTTAAATTTATTTTGCATTAACATGGAGCATACGCATTCCATGACTCAGGAAAAGCAATGACATAATACACATCATGATATGGTGATATCATGACTCTCAGAAATATCAAGATATCAAATTTTCCAGACCAGAAAACCACATAATAGATGAAGGAAAAATATGCTAAATAAAAATCAACCTGTTTATGTAATGTAGAGACATTCATGAAATCTTCTAATGAAATTCTGGAGGTAGGCACTGGGCAAGTGAGGAGTCTTAAACAGAGGTTTAATAACACTACACCAAAAAATAAAATAATTTTTTCTGAGAAAATCAGTTTCCTGAAAAGTGAACTGCAAAATAACATATCTGCTCAGTTTTATTGCAGTCCCTTTCTAAACCTGCTTTCTGCATGAGGAAGGCAAGAAATTCTGTGAAATTCAACTGTTCCACTTTACACCGCTATTCAAGTCAAACAGTACAACATGTCTTTCAGAAGCCGCTTCTTCATGTTGTCAGATTCTTTCAGTTCATCTCATTCCTTCTCTTGCTCTGGAAATGCCTATTCTCTCACATTTTCCCTGTTTTTTAGTGCCTTTGCTTTTTCCTTTAATTTTATATAAATATAAGCTCTTGAATCAGCAAAAAAAAAAAATTATCTAAACAAATTATAATTTTTTCTCATTTTCACCTCAGCATCAACTTCCCTTCCTCTAACTCATGTCAGATTACTTTCAGGTTTGTGCTCAGCTTGATCTGGTCTTTCATATATCATTCATTATCTTCTGCTGGCCAAGCCACAGTATTTTTTCATATTCATTCTCCTGTCTTTTTTTCCTTTTATCAGATAAACCTGAGCACTTATTATTAAGCAATCTTTCAAGCCTTTGATGCCCTGCCTAGTTTCAGAGAGACTAAATAACTATGTTTATACATTGACATGTAAAGTACCAAACTGAGCTTCATATGACAAAGCTGACTCAGTGACTTACTAAATACTAGGACGATTCCTGTTATACTAAACAAGCTGAGTCTTCTAAGTACATTAGATTTGCAAAAGCTAGTGGGAGAAAAAAAAAAGCATCTACTTAGGTAATTAAAAGAGAAAAAAAAAATCATTAAGAATGCAGGCAATGAAGCATTTCCATGAGGCAAGCCCAGGAGTTTGCTAACAGATAATGCCTTTCCAGAAGGAAAAGTTAGAAGAGATTTGGCATAGCCTATGCATACATTTTGTAATCTCCAAAACGGGTATACAAGAGATACTGATTAGGGCCAGACAAATGTAGCGCTTCTACATCCCAGAAGATATACAAAGGAGAAAAAAAAAAGTTCTTAAGTATTAATTTAAAACAAAACAAAACCACCTACAAACTGACTTTCTACATGAAAGGCAAACATATCCTCAATATAAGGACTAAAAAACTTAAGAAGGGCTGGAAGTGATAAATTTGTTATAAATGGCACTGGACTTAAAACAGAATTCAAGAACTACACTAGTGAAACTACACAAATGTAAGCAATGTTATTTGGTATTAATTTGGCTTCCAAGGTATTTCAAAGAATAATTGCACAGATCTCTCAGTAGTTTTAAATCATTGAAGCTAAAATGGATCATTTTGTCATTTAACATGAGTACTGTGTAGGAAGTTTAAAGTTTATGTCAAGTCAACAAATACTTGGACTTTATTTGTTTGAGAAAAATATCCTTTTTGGGAACCAGCTGTATTATGTACACATGGATAAAATCAGCTTCCACTGCAAAATGTTTCTTTAGCCCTCATGTGGATCTTAGTTCAGAAAACTAGTGTTCTCTGACAACTGCTCTGCGTACTCTGAAAATGAAGACAGGTTTTTCTCAATATTTTGAAGATAATCAGTCGCCATAGATGCTAAAACATTATGCTACAATAAAATGGTGACTGCTATTTTGTTTTTACTTTCTCATTACTACTCACTGCCTCTTCAAACTTTATGTTTAGTTAAACCTTTTCAAGCCTGTGGCAATATCTGAAGAGACTGTGTTAAAATTAATTAAATCTTTGAAAACGTTTAGCCACAGTCCTGCTCTTATTGAGTTTTCTCAAGAGTGACGTCAATGAGAAGAGCAGCAGGTGCAGGTTTTCCTTCTGATCTATCATACCACAGTACTCAGGATATAGATGGATTCTGGTGTAGGTTTGTGAAAGACAACTGCAAGGGGGAAAATGCTAAAGAAACTTTTGATTTTGAAATTGGTATGATTTTGTTGCAGGAGAAAAAAAAAAAAGGACAGAAAATGTATTTTTCTCTGCCAGGAGCATAAAGGACTTGGCAGGAGATAAGAACTGTGTTAAAGCTACATACCACAAAAGTTCAAAATATGAAGTAGGCTACTCCATTTCACTGGTTCCCATACTCCGTGGAGTGAAGAGGAGTATGGACTATCCAGGTTGTTAAAGGAAGCAATGGAAATTAGGAAAGTTTATCAATTCCAGGCAATGTATGTGACATTGCACAAGAAGCACGTGTGTGCCTCTGTTTATGCACGCCAGAAACAGGAGCAAAGGAGAGCTTGTTGCAGAGGCCCCTGTTGACTCCACGCAGAGCGACCAGGATCCCAAGGTAGCAGAGGCACATTCACGACACATTGCATCTGAGCTAATAAGCCATTTCAAGATTAAAAGCTGTGGTCCAAAGCCATTTGAACCTAGCTACTATGCTTCAGGGCCCAAGTTGACAAGTCCACATGATGCCAAGCTGATGCGTTCTTTGAATGCCTTTTTCTGAGAGGAAGTCTTTATCAAAACAAATAAATATAATTCACAGAACTTGCCTTCTTAACTAATGGACCTCTTCCCACAGCCAGCATGGAGACAAAGGGACAAAGGAACCTCCACCATTTAAAAAAAAGACTATAGGAATGGGTCAACAGCCTATAACACAAGGTAGCACACAAGAGTAACTGCCATAATGATGTGTTGTTCATGTGTCATTCACTGAACAATAGTCAGCTTCTGAAGTGGTGATTTAAGAAAGTTGTCAATGTTTTCAGTGATAAACACCAGAGTTCTATCAGAAATGACTGCAAGACTCCCTTTGATTTCATAGGGGTAAGAATTGGACTGAATTCAGAAAGAAAAGCCCATGAAACAGGAGAAGGGTTTTTTTCACGGGGTAAAGTTTGTGATAATGTAATTAAAATCTCTATGCACAAGGGAACGAAGTAAAGGCTGAATTGTCTTTTCCCACAGGCATTTCCAGATTTGATTGCTTCACTCAGTTGGTTTAGCATTCTTTCAGCACAGTTTTGTGCTTTCAACATTTTTGATGCGTAATATAACCAGAGAAGAAATGTTATTTCATGATGTAACTCATTGGAGTCAGTGGAGTTACTCCAGTACGGAATATGGTTCACCATCAAAAGTGTTTGATTTTGTAGATTTTAAATATTCAACTATTATATGAAATAACAACTATTTAATCATAACCTAAATCCTAGGTATGACACTTCTGAACATTATTGTAAAATGCATGAATGCGCAGGTGAAACAGAGCAAACATTGCAGTTACCATCTCTAAATACAGGATACATAACTGTGAGCTACAAGTTAATTCTGACATGCAAATAGGCAAGCAGCCAAATTGTCATGGGTCTCTCTCACTTTGACCAACTTTGGCTTTGAAAAGCTTCTCCAAAGAAAATGCACTGAAACTGCTTTATTCTCTGGGATAGATTCAGTCTTGGAAAATCAACAGTTTCAAATGGAAGGAAAAGACTTATCAGAATATTCTAAAAATAACTGTATTTGAAGGCCAAGTCTGGTCTGCAGTGTGTAATTTGAGCTCATCTTTTCTAAATGACAAAGACGTCCTTTCATATTTTAGCATATCTACGTATTATACGTTCTGGAGTTTACATTAACACAATACCTAACAATAGGAAGGTTGCATTAATTTTTTTTTAAAACCAACTTTGCTTTGGAAATAGATCTGTCTCTAAAATGAACTCGTTAAACTTTGTAGAAACAATGTCTTCTCATCTGGGTATATTATGAATATGAAATTCCATGCAACATTAATTTTGATATCATGAGAGCCATAAAAACAAACCCCTCAAAACCCCCCAAAAAACCCAACCCCACAACTCTGGAGACAGTCCATAAACAAAATAAAATAAATCCTGCAATTTAGAAAACTGAAAAAACCTCTGGTAACACTTGTTTCTATTGGCAATGTTAATTTACTTTGGTAGTACTGCTTTGTCATTTTATTTTACAGCGTGCCTGTCAGGAACTTCGGTTACAATGTAAAAAAGAAAAAAAAAAAAAAAGCAAGAAAAACAGTCCAAACAATTTTGATTCTTCTCTTGTTGTTAAACTTATCATTTAACCTGATACAATTGAATTTTATGAAAGGACCTGTTGTTAAAATAATAAGACATGTAATTTTTACTACTCTTGCTCAAAACAATTCAGGAAGATCCAATTGTTTTCAGGCACTTACTATCAATGAAATTATTTCAGGAAAGGGAGCTATGTTTTCTGTGTCCTACAAATCTTGCAGTGATTTAGTTGTTAGAAAAACTATTGCACTGACATAAAGTGGAGAGGATAATATCTATCATCTTTCACATTTCTTAGTTTAATTGTCTTACTGCAACTGAATATGACACACAATGTAAGAAAGATTAATGATGAGAGAAAACTGAAGTCAGCAGCCTCAGGCAAGACAGTTTCTCAGAACTGGCTTTATAATCTCAGAAGAGATATGATTAACCTTAAATGATTTTGAATTTTTTACCTTTTTCTTTCTTTTCTGAAACAGCACTACAAGACTTGTTTTTGAAGTCCTTCTGTATTCTGAAGAAAATTTACAGCTTTCCAATTCTTGAATGGATTTTAAATAAATTCAAACAGTATTTCACCCAAGCTTACTACATAGTGTCAAGAATTTGCTAACATTGATAAGTTCTTACCTATGATTGAAAGTATCCCTACCATATCTACCCTAAGTTTCTTCAGTAGATTCAGCTCTGTACTAAAACAAACAAACAAAAAGGGTTCTAAGCCATTGCTGAGAAGCAATGGTGAAGTATTGTTTGCTCCCGTCCCTAGAGGTCCCGAGGACACGCACTGTCTGTCCCCACACACATCGAACTTCTACTGCTCCTCTTCCCTAAGAGGTCTTGCCTGGTCCTTGGCCTCTTCCTCTCCTCCTCACACATTATAAATATAAAATATACTTCTTTTCTCATCTGAGACATATTAGGACATTGGCAACTCATCAGCTTTCTCCTCTTCAAGCCTTTGCTCTGCAGGCAGCCACCCTGGGTCCTGAGAGAGCAGCAGGATGTTACGGCAATGTGAGCGGCAGGCCAGTTAAACCGATGGAGCAATGGCTCCTTGATGTACAGCTCCGGCTGCTTCACCAGAAAACTACTCCTGGTTCTCTCAGTTCCCTTCTGCCCCTAGATTCAACTACAGGATATGCATGTGCCCTAATTCTCTTCCTCATAAGGTTTCCTAATTTTTAAGAATATGTTTTCAGTATTGCACACGTACCTTCAGGTGGAAGAGACTCCTTTATCAACATCATTTTATTGACAAGGCTGTTGAAGGAGGATCACACCACCGTTCCGCCAATGAGCCAGCTGTATGTGCTTGAGTTCCCAGTTAAACCTCAGATTCTCACACATAAGGACCAGCCACCAGTAGTGAAAGCACTACTGCTGCTGATTATATACAGAGGTAAAGTATATGAATGAAGCTTTGCACCTGGGTTACTGCATATTCTACATCTGATGTGCTGTCTCCTCAGAGAGCAGATAAAATACTCCTCAGGCATTGCAAAACAGAGCTCCTTCAACCTTTCTGATTACTTGCTGAGGGATTCACTTCATTTAAGTAATTATTTTATTACAGTTTCCTTTAGACACAAGATCTGAAAAATTCATATCAAGAACTTGAAAATGCTGAGAGGTTGTGCAAATATTCTACCAAACTTTATCCCTGAGCCCAGGAAACAAAATGCTTCAAGAAAAAAAAAAAGAAAAAAAAAGAAGGAGAATCATATACTTCATCTTTCCTTTAAATTTTCTGTCCAATAACCTTGTTCCACATTGGCCAAAGGAAAAACTGTATAATCAGTAACATACAAAATACTTCAAAAATCTGGAATCACATACACACTCCATTAGTATAATTAATATATGCCATCTCAAACTCTAACTGTAAGGGCAGTTTTCAAAATGATACCTGGTAATTTGGTGCATAGTATTTTACTTAAAGTAGGTGCTGGAATTAAAAATAGCTTTAAAAAATAAAACTGAAATATTGCATTACATTCAGCAATATTCATATTCTGAGAGTTCTCATGAGTCTCAAGGAAAAAAAGAAATAATTTTCTATACAAAGACACAGCAAAGGCTGGCCTTTCTAGATTTTAGCTGCATGTTAAAGTTTTCCTTTGTAATACAATGTACAAAGGCAACAATAAAAGATGCAGAACAGCGAGAACAAGGAATTCAGAAGCATTGGCCTATTCCCAGCTCTTCTACTGATCTGCTGAGTAACTTCAGGAAATTCCCTTTTTAATCATATCTGCATGTAGCCTACGAAAAGTTAGCATATAGCATATATTTAGTGTATGCTATACGTTTAGTGTCCTCCTACAACCAACAGAGAAAAGCACATTTCCAGGGGGTGATTTATTCCTTCTGAAGACAGGTCTGAAAACAATTAAACTAATGTGTGTGTACAACTCTGGAAAACTTGTGGAACAACTACTTATAGCACATTTATAAGTAGTCGGGGGACAAAAAGATAGTTGTTAGTTATAGAACATTTTTCTTTTTAGTTCAATGATTTTTTTTTATGGCTTTCCATGATTGGCTTTGCACCTAGTATGTTCATTCTGGCCTGGCTGAGCAGAGCCCAGGGTAACTAGAGACAGGTACCCGGGGCGGCGGGCTCCCAGCTTTCTGCTATGGCAGAAGCATACTGCTCCTTGGTAGCTGTGGCTTGTGGGAGGAGTAGGAACATTTATTTCACACAAACTCTTAGGTTATCTCAGATCTTGTGGAGCATGGACTAGGTATTAAGAAATTACAAAGGGAAAACAGATCTTAAACCTTTAAAGGAAGGGGGCAGGGAGCAGAGGAGGACTAGTCATAAAGCTGTAGCAATTAGAAATCCTGAAGAAAGGAGAAATTTTAGAACAAGTAATGGTGTATAAGCACTTGGAAGGACACAAGGAAATGAGTAGCAGGCAACATTTAGTCTGTTTGTCTAGAATTGAATGTCTTGATTTCTTTTGTGTTAGAATAGGCAGTCTTATTTGTGAGGAGGAGCCTTAGATGTCTCTTACATTGACTTTCTTACAGCTTTTGACATTGGCTCACATGACAATGTCATCCATGTCACAGACAACGTGAGACACGTTCTAGATGAAATTACCTTAGACTGAATTGATGGAAAGCCAAAATCTTACATCAAGGCAGTGGTTCACAGTTGAAATGGGGTGTCCCCATTCAATACTGACGAATGGGTGATGGCAATTTGAGGTTTTTTTTGGTCAGATGGGACAGCATGTCACTGGGACAGCATGAAGACAGGCTTACAATTATCTTGAAAAACTAAAGAAATTTCTTGAGGAAAAAATAAACAAAATAGGATTGGATTCAGTAAGGACAAGTACAAGATACTGAACTCAGGAGGGAATAATTAATTGCAAGAGACCAGATAGAGGACAAGTTGTCATGTGCCTGTTCTACACAGGAAATATGTATCTGCTATTATAGTTTAGCACAAGTTAAATATGCGTAGACAATATAATGCTATTTCTGGAAAAAATAAGCATCATAGTGGGACGTATAAACAAGAGCATAAGCTACAAGACATGGAAAGATATTCTCTTTCCACATCCAGTATAGGTTAGCTGTGTGCAGATTTGACAGGGGAGAGAGTACAGAGGAGAGACTGATCAGAACTCTGGGAAACATGACCTATGAGAAAAGACTGAAAGAGTATTTGATTTTAAGTCTAACAGAGATAAGACCGATAGGGTACAGTATCAGTCTTCAACTGCATGAAAGGTTGTTGCTAAAGGGAAGGAATAATCTATTTCACCTTTCATATGCAAAAAATAATGAGTTTATTCTGAAACAGGGAAGACTCGGGTCAAACATTAGCTGAACCTTCTAACAGCAAGGATAGTGAAGCAGAGGAACAGACCTGCTGGGGATTATGGCCTTTCCATTGCAGGAAGCATTGAAAACCAGGTTAGACCGAACATCTGCTCAGCATCACCAATCCTGCGGGGGCAGGGGATCAACGAACTGTTCTGTGCAGTTCTTTTCTTGCCCAATTTTTCTGAAAGTGTATATTCTGTTTATTACAGGGGTCTACTAGCAATATTGTGAATCAATACTGATTGTCCTTGCCAGTCAGCCAACAGTAGATCTATATATTTTCTACTCTGTCAACATAAGAGGAATCCCAACTCAATACAAATTGCTTAAAAATAAAAAGAATAGTAAGTTTAAAAGGTTCCTAAAAGCTCACATGAAGCAATATTTCATGATACTTAATGGAATATATATTCACACAGTTCCTGTGCTGACTCAGATTAGACTAAACTGAAAGAAATGAGTAAAAAAGGAAAATTGAATATCACAATTAAGAGAATAAAAAATTGTGGTAAGTACTGTGGTAAATACTAAAACCTAAATGAAACACTCACATAGTAAAAAAAAAATTAAATCTTCTTTTACAGACTACAGTGTGATGCTTCCTTGAAGCTCCCCATTAAAGTCAAAGCAACTGGAGACCGAAAGGAGCAGTATTGGACAGAAACCTTAATACCACAGCAAAAGCAATGGACATATAAAGGGGTTTACATATATGCAGTTTTGCATTTTCTTTTACAAGTTTACACCTGCCTTGTGAGATACAATAGAAATGCAATTTATCCCTTGCTTATAGACAGGCTGTAGAAATAAAGCCCTGGCTTGCTCTTTCACTGGCCTTAACTGATAAGCATCTACTAACACAATCATTTTGTTTCTAAGCACATCACTGCTGTTATTTCTAAGCACATACTATTGTCATTTTTATTCTGAAAGTTTCACTCTTCCCAAGGAATGTAACTTCGATTTACTAGACAACTCAAGTCTCAGTGAAGCTTGGGAATGCTACAAGTAGTCTTCACTAAGGTCAACAGAAAAACAGTTATTAAGCAGTCCTTTGGTGTATCAGACACAAAGGAAGTCACCGCAAAGATCAGAAGGACAAAAGCTGTAGTAAGAACTTAGATATACAACATGAGGGTTTTTTCTTGTCTGCATGGGAGTTCTGCCTGGGTATTATTCCTTGGAGCTCCTAATCTGAAATATTAGGAAAAAAACAAACAGAAGTCCAAGGAATGGTAGCAGGACTGGTGGGAGGGGGGAGGATTTGAAGAAATCAAGAGAATATATTTCCCCCTTCCCCAGAATTCTGGTGTGGCAGGGGCTTGGGACATCCCCTAGCATCAAATTCAGGGATGCAAACCCATAGAAGATAGTAGCTTAACACCTACCTATTTTTTATTTTCTTAAAGCGCATTAAATATAAGTAATACAAAAATAAGAAGGAGAATGAAGGACACACTCCAGAGGTCTATTTTCTGTTAAATGCAACAATCCTGTTTTCCCTTCTTGTCTCAGTTGATGCCACTGAGCTAAGAATTCAGACGCCGCTCATAAAGTTTACATTTCCAGTTAGCTATATTTCACCAGCCTCTTACTGCTGCTGTGAAAGCATATGAAAATTGTGACGATACTTCTGACTGGAAAGGGCTTTGAAACTGCCTCCAGCAACAACAGAAACTGTGTGAACAGCTCACACAAAACCTGTGCTCAAGTGTGTCAAAAGTACAGAAATTCAATTTTTTGAGGCTAAAACAGAATAACATTGGTAGGACATGGTAACTGTGAGGCTGTGGGGCTTTAGCTTTGTTTTGAAACCTAGCACAGGGCTGGCAGAAGCAGTGAGTAAATATGTTAGATTTATGATCTTGTACTATAATGGATGAAATATTGGGTGTGCAGCAATTTGTGGGGCTGCATGGTAAATCATGCCACAGAAATTTTCAAAGTTAAAACGAAATTATTTGGGGAGGGATCACCTTGGTAATCAGTTTAACATCAGCTTTCAGACCACAGCCCAAGAGCTGCAGGAGAAAGACTGAGGAGACAGTGAATGGCAGTACTGTGACAAGAATAAGCATTCATGTAAGAAGGGCTAGCTTTAGTTCAAATCGGTCCCCAGAGAAAACCAAACATTGAATAGCTCCCTAATTTACACCTAGTGAATCACTCTTCTGGAATTAGGCACATTCGTGTCAACAGAGAGGAAAAATCATTCTGATTGTCTTCAGTGCTTCTCTCTGTTGCCTATATATGGGACTCAGACACTTTGAAAAGCTAAATTTGAATCAGAAATTGTGAATATTATAATATATTCAGAATAAGACAACCTAGGATTGATCTAGAAATGTCAGTGTATGGATTACAGAAAAGGAAGCATAGTATGATTTCCAGTTTCAGCGTCTGGTCCCCCAACTGTCTTCTGAACTTTCCTAAAAAAGAAAAATCTGTTCGACTGTGACAGACAATATCTATTTTATTTATCTATTTTATATGATGCTACATTCTTTCAATAGGCTATGGTTGGACAGCTGAGAGAAAGCCCCCGTTTGCCTTCTCCTGGTGGCTGCACCAGCCAGGTGGTGAGGCGCGCGGAGGGAGGGCAGGGCTGACCCTCCCCAGGGGAGCGCAGAAACCCGCTCTGTGAGAGCGGTCTCCAGCACGGGGCCAGAGGGGAGGGACAGGTGGGGTGAGGGCAGCAAACAGAGCCGATGGCGCAGGCCGGTATGCCTCTCAGAGCACAGGCACCCAGCCAGGCTCCACGGAAAGAGGGACTTTTCCTAGTGATCAAGAAGGGACTGCAGGCAATTTGATGGAGTGCAGGAGTCACCTGAAAGGTTCCTGGGCTGGGAGCAAGGTGGGAAGAAAGGACCTCTGCCACCTGCAAGGATATGGGTGCCGCAGGGAAGTCAGTGGACAAACGCCATTTATTTTAGCACAGTCATTTTGACATTTTTCTATTTTCAAATGTTGTCTGCCCTATCATCTGCTCAAAGAAAGCTGGCTATAAAATGTGAAGGCCCTTGGCAGCATTTCTGAGGTGCCATTAAAGGTGCAGCACAGGTCACGAGGTACACAGCAAAAGGTCTGACTGATTCAAGACCCATAATTTCCCCCCAGTTCCGGCAGATTTTGGCATAGCTTTCTTATGAAAAATTGCTTAAAGAATTACAAGACTATGCATACTTAGGTAAAACAACTGTTTTACACCAGTAAATTTCTCTACGTGAAAGTAGTAGTCAGTGTCCCTCTGTTTAAAACTTTGTTCTTATTCTTAAACCATGTTTTGTTTCAGGTTTTGTGATTTATGTATATTCTTGATCTCACATGTTTTGTTTCTACTATAACTATGCTCCCTCAGTGCAAACAAAGATCTTATGTTATCAGTTACTTGGTATATTCTTTATGGAAGTTCTGGGACTGTCTACTCACCCTAGAGGTACAGACTGAAGAATTATTTATTGGCAGGTTGGTCACCACATTCAGAAAATAAAATAAGATTCCCAGATAGCTGTTTAACAGAATAAAGTATGGTATGGAACAACAACTCTAACAATATAAGCTTTCAAACACTGTGTCTAGAGGTGAGGTTTGCAGAGAATGTAAACTGATGGAGACTTTGGAAGCCAGTAGAGCTCTTATGATAATCTGGTCCTACGTATTTATATATAAGACTGTTCATATATAAGAGCTCTTCAAACTCTCAAACATTTGTGGAAGGAAAATGATACTTCAGAAGTTTTGAAATAAGAATTTCAAAGGCATTGAAAAACACTTTACCATGCCATACAGCTATAAACTTCTCACGTAACAAGGACTTGCAATTTCCTTGCACGTGCATTAACTGCAGAATTGAGAAAGACCAGCTTAAGGACCTGACCAAGACCAACCCCTTGAATCCTACTAACACCAGCAAGAGACTGTAAGCAAAAGCAGAAGCCAAGTCTGGATTACATGCTACTGCAACCAAAGTAAGTATGCCAAAAGCTGTGAGGCAACCAAAAGAAAGGAGATCCTTTCCATTCAAAGAAGTCAATGCTAGCAGAGCTCAAAGAACACATAGAAATGGAGGCTAAGCAAATTAAAGATTTCTTAATATATAGCAAGGCCCAGTACTGATCCAGCAATAAGAAAGAATATAACTAGCCATGTTTCTTCCAGAATAAATCACCCTAAGGCAGGAAGGTTCATCTGATGACATAAAGTCTCTCGCAGCCAGTGTCAAGGTTTACTGTTGATATTAATTTTAATTTAGTACTTAAGTAACTTTACACTTTTTTCCCCTGGCAAAAATCTGAACAGTTGGGTATCTCTGAAGAACACAGAAAAATGACTGGGGTTTACTGTCATTTAACTTGAGGGTATTTCTAGTATCTTTTATCAATAATAACAGAAAAAAAATCAATATTTATTAATGGAATTCATATTCCTAGCCTATTAGTAAAAGTAAAAATAATATTTTATGAGAATTTGCCCTCTGCCTGGTACAAGCAATCACAGAAGGGTTCTACCAGGTTGTGGTAGAACTGTAGAAACTTGGAAATCATTCTAAGCAAATTGAGGTGTGAAATGAAAACAGAAAGAAAATGAAAGCAGATATTTAAATCCCTCTTATAAGCTTGAGGAGCTTACATAGCATAGAAATAAAAGAAAAAAAAATTGAGAAGTGAGGCAATGATAGGAACAATTGGATATTACTAGGCAGGATATAAACTCCCTAGAAGGGAAAAGAGCAGGCAATAGAGCTTTTTCTAGATGGAGTGGGTGGGAATACATTCTTCTCCTTCAGGTATCTTACTCCCTGCAGTAGGATACGAGTTTAAAACAACTGTTGCTCTGATCAAGCAGAACAACTCATAGATCCAGAAGCAACACTCCGTAGATTCAACAAGAAAAATCATGAAGTTTATCACTCTTGTAAAGCAAAAATGAAATCTGTCCTTTTGTCTCCTGCTGATGTTTCTTGTGTCATGAACTTGCACTGTGAACAGGCTGCGTCCTTCCGGGAGATATTGCAAGTGAGCACAGAAAGCAAGTGTGGCATCCACAACTGAAATTGCTGAAGAAAACACGGCCATACTAACAATAAAAGCAATAATGCATTTTCATTTTAGTAACCGTACTGCAGAAGCTTACAAGGGTTCAACAGTTCCTGAGAAATGTATTAGAAAACTGAACCTGTCCTGACACCTTGTCACAAAAGGGGAAAGTATGCAGTACCTGTCAGAAGACATGGTAAATCAAATCATCCATTAGCTTCTGTCCCATCCACCACTTGACAGGGTTCTTGCAAGCAAACACTCAAATGTTGAATAACAAAGAAAAGAACAAGAGCGAGAAGAGGTCTTTTGATGTGCAAGGTATTCTTGCTACCAAATTCTAATAAAGCCTCTGACAATTTAAATTCCTACAGGTGATTTCAGTTTAAATCAAGAGTTTTCAAAATAAATGCATATAAAGCACTAATCCATCAGAATGAGGTTAAAGGGGATAAAAATCCTAAAACTGCAATTTTAAATTACTAATTAGCTACTCAATAGAACTATTGCAGCTGTTCTTTTTGCTAACCATTAAACCATAAAGATATGAAGACAATGAAAGGAGAATGACCTTCTATATGTCAAAGAATATTGCTGAAGGCATCTGCAGCTAATGGGCCTGTGCTTGCTTGTGCAGAAAGAGTAAATAGGTTTATTAGCTTACTCAGCTGGAAAATGCTTAGCAGCTACTGGTCATCTGATAACAAATTTAATTCATAGTTCATTTAGCTACAAAGGGAACTGATTTTTTTATGCTGTTATTCAAATGTCCTGAAACATAATCTGTACCCAGAGGGGGTAAGACAGACTCATGAACCCTAGAACAAAATGTTTTCTACTTATTCTGTCCTAGTTTGCATCCTGTGCCACTGCATGTGAGTTTTTCTTACAATTTAAGCATTGATTTCCCAGAAAAAGATTAGTTCCTGTAAACTAAAGATAACAAATGGAAAAACTGAAAGCTTCTTGAAATCCACATCAGCCTTGTTGCAACATAGATTTCCTAATTATGTGTTTTAAAAAAATATTTTTTAAAAGTGTATTCTGTAAAGATATTCTATTGTTTGACTTAAAATAACATATTTTCATACTACAGTTTTGCTCTCAAAACACATCTTGGATTTTATTTGGATCAGATTCTTCTGCTATGTATAAACTACCATCCTTATGTTAACTGTCTTGTACTAGATGTGAAATTGAGATAAGGTCATACCTACAAATATTTGCCTGCAGCTGCCTCAGAGAACCCTTCCCAGTCACTGATCTTCTGGGAATTTTTCCCACCCACGGAGGAAAGAACTACAGCTAAGACTGGCAGAAAGGGGAAATGAACATTCAGGACAAGGCAGAAAACACTCTCTACTCAGAACTTCCTCAGAAATTAGTCACAAAATCAGTACCACAAGTTCACCCGTGTTATTTTGTTCCCTATAGAAACCCAGTCAATGGCAAAGACTAAAGCAACTGGAGAAGCTCTCAATAACACAGATCAAATATAACCACACTATCGAGGTGCTAGAACAGGGAAGCAATCAAAATCCATATATAAATAGTATGATAGCAGAGTCCAGCACACATTTTTCATGGGAAAAAGGAAGGGAGAGAAAGAGAAAAGAAGATTCTACCCTTACAGTCATTACTGAAGCAATGACTTATTTTTTCTTCCCCAGAGGTTTTTTTTAGACATTCATTTTAAGCCCTATCATTTCCTCCAATCCAATGGAATTTTAAACATTCACTTTTTGTTCCAATAATAGGTTTCTCTATTACTATTTTTTCTTACATAGACTTTTGACTTTCAATAATAATTCATAGAACAGGTAGAAAAAATTGGAACACTCTTCCCAAATTTCCGCAATATTTACAAAATACATTAATTAATTCTGTGGCCTGAATTATCGCCGAGGGGAGCTGCTCCGGAGCAGGCCCGATCTGCAGCGGAGTGGCAGCTCTTGGCTCACAGGGGGTTTTCCTGAGGCAGGGAAATGCCAGGGCAGCAGAGAGACCTGCCAGGAGCCGACAGCTCTTGGGGAGATGGGCCTGGGCATTGCCAGAGCAACGGTGGCTGCCCCCAGGCCTACAAAAAGCAGCCTGGGGAGCGGGAGCCACCAGGAGCCCCTCGAACAGAGCGGGCAAACAGGGCGAGGCACGGCAGCTTGCGCGGAAGGGTGCGCAGGAAGGGCGCAGCCACCCTACCAGCTCAAGAGGTGAGCTCAGTTGGTGGTCATCACCCTCTCAGAAGGAGCTTAGCTATGGTATCCACCCGGCAGAAAGCTATGTCCTCTGCACTTGCCAGAATGGATGTGGCAACCCAGACAGAACTCCCATGAAAGCATGCAGCCGTCCAGGTCTCAGGCTGCAGGGAGTGCCAGAGCCTTTCACTGGTAATGATGGATGGCAGTAGTTAGAACTGCTGTGTCAGGTGTGACCAGGTGGATGATCTGCTCAGCCTGGTGGCAGAGCTACAGGAGGAAGTAGAAAGGTTAAGGAGCATCAGGGAGTCTGAGAAAGAGATAGATTGGTGGAACCACGCTCTGCCCTCCCTGAGACAGAAACAGGGACAGCCACCAGAAAAAATACAAGATCAAGGGGATCCTGTATCTTCCCCCCGCCAGGCTGAAGGCAGTAGCTTAAAGGAAAGGAGTGAATGGAGGCAAGTCCATGTTTAGGGCGGCAGGCAAACCCCCTCCTTGCCCACCTCGCCTTCCCAGGTGCCTCTGTACAATAGGTATGAGGCTCTGGATGTGGAAGGCCAGCCAATGGATGATGTGGATGATGGTCCATCTACACCAAGGTCAGAAAGGCCTACCCCCTGTATCACGACTACCTCCACAAGGAAGAAAAGATGGGTTATAGTTGTAGGTAACTCCCTTCTGAGGGGAACAGAGGATCCAATATGCCGGACAGACCCTGTCCTTAGGGAGTCTTCTGCTTCCCTGAGGCCCAGATTATGAACATCACTAGGAAACTTCCTAGCCTGGTACAGCCCTTGGACTATTACCCACTACTGCTGTTTCATGTGGGTGGCAATGAAGTCGCAACGTGTAGTCCCAAGGGCGATCAAAGGAGACTCAGGGCCTTGGGATGGTTGGTAAAGGAATCTGGAGTACAGGTTATTTTTTCTTCTTCCAGTTGCAGGCAGCAACACTGGAGAAACAGATGGGCCCAGTCTATTAATACATGGCTCCATGGCTGGTGTCACCACCACAATTTTGGGTTTTTCGACAATGGGATGGCCTACACGGCACCAGGCTTGCTGGCATCAGATGGGATTCACCTTTCTCAAAGTGGGAAGAGGGTCTTTGCTTACGAGCTAGTGGGGTTCATTGACAGAGCTTTAAACTAGACTTGAATGGGGAGGGGGATAATATCAGGCTTGCCTGTGAGAAGCTATGGGATGACACGCCAAGGTTAGAGGGACGGGGTGTTAGCGAGGGCCCTCAGCCTGTTGCTCTGAGATGTGCTGGCTCCACTGCAGCACACTTGAAGGCTTATGGAGACAAGCCAGGGGCTCCTGAGGTAATAGGAGCCTACAGGGAAACACCAGTGAAATACCTCAAAGGAATTAAGGGGTGTTCCTCTAAGAAGGTTACACAGCTGGCAGCCCAGCTGAAGTGCCTCTACACCAATGCACGTAGCATGGGCAACAAACAAGAGGAGTTGGAAGCCACTGTGCTGCTAGAAAGCTACGACTTAGTTGCCATTACTGAAACTTGGTGGGACTGCAGTGTGGCTATCGATGGCTACAGGCTGTTCAGAAGGGACAGGCGAGGAAGGAGGGGCGGAGGGGTTGCCCTTTACATCAAGAAATAGAGTGTGAAGAGCTGTCTCTGAAGAATAGCCATGAGCAAGTTGAAAGCTTATGAGTAAGAATCAGAGACTGAGGCAACAAAGGGAACCTTGTGGTTGCCGTCTACTACAGGCCGCCTGATCAAGGGGAGCCTATCGATGAAGCCTTCCTACTCCAGCTACAGGAGGCATCGCGCTCACAGGCTCTCGTCCTGCTGGGGGACTTCAACCACCCCGACATCTGCTGGAAAAGCAAAACAGCGAGCTGTAGGCAATCCAGGAGACTCTTGGAATGCATTGAGGATAACTTCTTAAGTCAGGTAATACACAGCCCTACCAGAGGGGATGCGATACTGGACCTGTTGGTCACCAATGAGCTAATCGGTGACGTCAAGATTGGAGGCAGCCTGGGCTGCAGTGATCATGCGCTGGTGGAGTTCACAGTCCGGAGGGATATGGTCTCGATCCCCAGGTGTAAGAAATCAGTCAAGGAAGGCAAGAGACCAGCATGGATGAGTCAAGACCTGTTGGTCAAACTAAAGGGCAAGAAGGAAATGCACAGGCAGTGGAAGCAGGGACGAGTATCCTGGGAAGAGTACAGGGACGCTGCCCGGTTGTCTAGAGATGGGGTCAGGAAGGCCAAGGTGCGGCTGGAGCTGAACTTGGCAAAGGATGCAAAGAATAATAAGAAGGGCTTCTACAGGTATATCAGCCAGAAAAGGAAGGTCAAAGAAAGCCTACCCCCCCTGATGAGCAAGACCGGCAAACTGTTAACAATGGACGACAAGAAGGCTGAGGTACTCAACAACTTTTTTGCCTCAGTCTTCACTGGCAACCTTGCTTCCCACACCTCTCGAGTGGATGGATCACAAGACAGGGACTGGGGGAGCAAAGTCCCTGCCTCTGTAAGAGTAGATCAGGTTTGTGACCACCTGAGGAACGTGAACATACATAAGTCTATGGGACCTGATGAGATGCATCCCAGGGTCCTGAGGGAATTGGCTGATGTAGTTGCCAAGCCACTCTCCATGATATTTGAAAAATTATGGCAGTCAGGCGAAGTCCCTGGTGACTGGAAAACGGGACACATTGCACCCATTTTTGAAAAGGGAAAAAAGGAAGACCCAGGGAACTACAGGCCAGTCAGTCTCACCTCTGTGCCTGGGAAGATCATGGAACAGATCCTCCTGGAAGCTATGCTAAGGCACATGGAGGACAGGGAGGTGATTTGAGACAGCCAGCATGGCTTCACCAAGGGCAAGTCCTGCCTGACCAACCTAGTGGCCTTCTATGATGGAGTGACTACCTCAGTGGACATGGGAAGAGCTACAGATGTTGTTGACCTAGATTTCTTTAAGGCCTTTGACATGGTCCCCCACAACATCCTTCTCTATAAATTGGACAGAGATGGATTTGATGGGTGGACTGTTCGGTGGATGAGGAACTGGTTGGACAGTTACTTCCACAGGGTAGTGGTCAATGGCTTGATGTCCAGGTGGAGATCAGTGATAAGTGGTGTCCTGCAGGGGTCCGTATTGGGATCAGGACTCTTTAATATCTTCATCAATGACGTGGACAGTGGGATCGAGTGCACCCTCAGCAAGTTTGCAGATGACACCAAGCTGAGTGGTGCGGTCGACACGCCTGAGGGACGGGATGCCATCCAGAGGGACCTGGACAAGCTCGAGAAGTGGGTCCGTGTGAACCTCATGAGGTTCAACAAGGCCAAGTGCAAGGTCCTGCACCTGGGTCGGGACAACCCCCAGTATCAGTACAGGCTGGGGGATGAAGGAATTGAGAGCAGCCCTGCCGAGAAGGACTTGGGGGTACTGGTGGATGAAAAGCTGGACATGAGCCAGCAATGTGCGTTCGCAGCCCAGAAGGCCAACCATATCCTGGGCTGCATCAAAAGCAGCGTGGCCAGCAGGTCGAGGGAGGTGATTCTGCCCCTCTACTCTGCTCTGGTGAGACCCCACCTGCAGTCCTGCGTCCAGCTCTGGAGCCCTCAGCACAGGAAAGACATGGACCTATTGGAGCAGGTCCAGAGGAGGGCCACAAAAATGATCAGAGGGATGGAACACCTCTCCTGTGAAGAAAGGCTGAGAGAGTTGGGGTTGTTCAGCCTGGAGCAGAGAAGGCTTCGGGGAGATCTTATTGCGGCCTTTCAGTACTTAAAGGGGGCTTATAAGAAAGATGGGGACAAACTTTTTAGCAGGGCCTGTTGCTAAAGGGTAATTGTTTTAAACTAAAATCTATATCTAGATTTAGACTAGGTACAAGAAAGAAATATTTTACAATGAGGGTGGTGAAACACTGGCACATGTTTCCCAGGGAGGTGGTGGAGGCCCCATCTCTGGAACCGTTCACGGTCAGGTTGGACGGGGCTCTGAGCAACCTGATCTAGTTGAAGATGTCCCTGCTCATTGCTGGGGAGTTGGACTTGATGACCTTTAAAGGTCCCTTCCAGCCCAAACTATTCTATGATTCTATGATTCTATGAATTATCATTACTATCTGTAGCTGCCTAGTATTCTGTAAGTTGAACAGTCATTCTCATACCTGTGAAACCCATCAGAAAACTTTCTGTTCTTTAAACACAAAAATTAAAATCAAGTTTGTTGAATGACAGTGCTGTTGCTTATGACAAGTATTTTTAGGATAGATTTATGTCTTATTTATCATAACTTTAAAACAATTGAAGGAAAGTCCTTCAATTTTCTTTGCAAAACTGTATGAAAAATATCACACTGATAAATGAAACTGAGAGGTTTGATGAAAATCCCTGCTCAGCACTACATCTTTAGATATCTACAGTGTGGAAACATGATGTAATAGAAAAGAAACTATGCATTTGGCATCCAGTTCATCACAGCTTGATCTTCAAACAGGGAAAAAGAGGAGCTCTGGCATCTTCTGGTTTATCTCAGAATAAATATAACATTAGTTTGACAGCGTGAGCGCTTTAGACAGGTTATGAGGCGTGAACCCCACTACTGCAGCCATATTTCCCTTGGTTAAGTCAGTTAACCCACATATCATGGTCACCTAGGATGCTCTTTACTCTTCACTCAAGAACTGGCATGACGCTGTTCTATGACAGTGCTCTCTTTACACTTTAAATGGATGTATGCATGGGTATTTTCTTTATAAACTGTTGCAGTAGTAACTCATCAGAAGAAATTAAATGTTCAGACTACAGCAGTGTCTTTTATATGCTTTTAGAGATGTTTTGTGGCTCAGGGATGTTTTGCATGCAGACTGCCAGATTTAAACACCCACATGAAAACCATAGTTTATATGTGAATCACACACTGCAGTGGAAAAAGTGCATCAGATTTCTAAAAGGGATTGTATTTTTGTAGAAATAAAGACGCATTAGTCTTAAAATATCAGCAGAGGACAGTAATAAATATATCCTATTTACATACATTTCTCCAGCTACACACAGCCTGAAGTCAATCAATGCTCTTGTGCTTGTTTTTCCTATTAACTAGCTCTAAGTAAATAGCTTCCCACCTGAGGGAACTATAGCTGAGAGGAAAGAGCAGACTCTGAGATGTAGATACACCTTAGGTTGGTTGAATCAGGACTGCTGTGCTTATTGGAATAATACCTTTCTGCTAGGTGAGAAGTAAAGCTCTTTGTACCCAGTGCTGTGCAGGTGTAAGAAAAAGTCACTCTTATAACAAGCATTACTCTTTATAAGACATCAGAGGGAAAACATGAGAAAAATCAAGAAAAATTAGTGATGAGTTAGAAGTTTCCATTATGTAGCGGAAACCTCGTCTCTTACAGCCTGTGCTAAGGTGATGAAAAGTTAGGTGCAAAATGGTTACGTGCTTACAGAGGAGAGATGAATGATATAGGAATTCAAGCAGTGGAGAGGTGAGAAGAAAAGAGAGGGAGAAACTTCTCTGAACATGATGAAAAGGGGAAAAGGAGAAGAACAAGCCAGCCAAAGAAAGAAGGAAGGTCATGTTACATTCTGTTTATTTTGTTTTGGAAAAAAAATCAGCAAGACTCTGTGAAAAGAGAGAGGTGGAAGCTTTGAGAAGTAATTCAATAGAATAAAGGTTGCTGGAATTGTGGATATGGCATTCATTTGTGCTGAAGATGTAGAGCTACTGCATTCACAGGCATTTGATCATAAAAATCACAGAGCAATAAAATCTTGTTCTTGCTGCACCCTGCTCTTTTATTGAACCTAGAAATGTGTTTGCGTAAGGTACTCTTTTCTGGTTTGCTGCCTTTTGGTTTATATATCTTAGAAAATCTTTTTTGTGGTTTTCTTTTTCTTTTTTTTTCCCATCATCCTGAAAGCCTGAAGAAGTCTAAAATGAAACTGATGTGGGAGTTTCACATCTTGTAAACAAGCTAAGCATGCGGTGGTCCTTTTTAACTCTCCCACATGTTCCATAAATGTACTTTACAGAAAGAAGAATGATTAGGCAAACAAAACAGCTGAGTAACTATGCTAGGAGAGCTACTACCAGTGACAATTTGGTTTTCTGGAATTTTTAATAGATACTAGTAAAAGATAAAACCTAAAAATATTCTGTGTAGCTTGCTTGTTTTGATTCACTCTGTTCTCCAGTATGAAAGTATTAACACTTCAGTCTGTTAGGAGTACATATTTGTGGGACTCAAAGAATTTAACCTTTCTATAAGGCTAAGCACTGAGGAGCAATAACTACTAACTAAATATTTTGCAATATTTTATTAATCACAGGAATGTATTATTGCAAAAAAAAATAACCTCTCCTAAAAAAATTAAGTGGAAAACAAAAACCCAGGTATTTTTGCTTTGGCACTCTGCATTTATTTACCAATACAATGAACTGTATGATTCTGAAAATTTCAGCTCTTGTTAAAAAACTAAAGAAGAAAACAAAATCAAGATATTTTAGCTTTGGCACTGTGTATTTATTAACCAATAGGCTGAATTGTTCTTAGGGGTTTTCTTAAGTGTTTCACATAACAGTTTTTTTTCCTTGTGGCAAAATAGTTTCCTGCCCCCTCCAAAATCTCTGAAGTCCAATGCATTTCATACCAAGCTGCTGACATGATATAAAGCCACTGTTCAAAAAAATGGTCCATAAAAACTCCAAGCAGGTAACAAAATCTTAGGCATTTAAATACAGTGAGCTGGTTTTCAGTTGATGAGAACCTTTTTTTTAGCTGGGGTGAGAAAATAAGGCTACTGATTGTGTAATATTCAGTCAACTGGAACTGAATATTTTAAATGGTATCTCACACAGCCTTCAAAACACTAAAAACCCAACTAAAACCCAAAGGGCACTGTTCTCCTGAGGATTAAGAAGGTATGAAAATAAAACCATGTGATAATACCATAAAGGCAGAAACTCCCAGAATTTAACAGGCATTCACAATTGGCTAGAGAAATGAACACTGGAAGTTACAAAGCAGCATACTGGGTTCTTCCCAATAATTTGAACATTATGCTTGACTAATTTCACAAGTTCTGTCCTGCCAATATATTTCACCAGTTTTTGTCAAACTGAAAAAATGTTAAAGGAAAACTCCCAATATTTATGAATGTTTCATGTGTCAAAGCAGTAGAAAGTACAGGGAGTCAGTGATGTCTCACATAACAGAACTCTTCAAAGATGGACACTGAAAACATACCAATGACAGAGGTATCATTTAAAAATCTGGGTATGGTTAATCCAGTATATACTGTACCAGAGGAAAGACTGAGCAGAGCTGTGTCTAATGTTACTCTGCCATATCCTGCAAAAGCAGCCTCCTTTCACCTAAAAAGAGCTTGTTAGCTGAAACACACTTGGAGTAAGAATATCCAAAAAAATGTGAGAACATGCAGGTTTTGAAAGTCTACATCGTATCTTATATATTCATCTCTACAAAATAAAGTCCTCTGAATGTAATATATATAGTAACAATATAGTTAATACAGTAATAGTTGTTACGATAATGACCACAGAAACATGGCCACATTTTTAAGGACACAGAAAACCTGCTATACCTCTGCCCGTAACTATTGATTCATGCCACCTATTATCCCTTGGATTACTGATAGGATTATTGAGGTCTATTACCAATTTCAAATGTAGAAAATCAGAATGATTTTATGAGATTATCAAAGGTAATGCCCTGTTTGTGGTGTGAAAACACTTCTTAAGATTGATGACAGTCTGGGTATATAGTCTCATGAGTAACACGAAGAGATTAGGAAATTGTCAGGAAAAAGTATCAACTGATGTTTGGAGGCTGTCTTCGGTACTTTCTCTCCATCACCAGTTAATGTTAGCTCTGCTGAAATTTTCTGGTTTGTGTCAGAGATGAGGAAAAATACAGAAATGTATTTTTACAATAGAACTATACCTACTGGGGATCCCTTCCTGATTGAGCAATCACAGGATTATAGCAGGTGCCTTTGAGAGTTAAAGCACAATATGGTAACAAAAGCCTCAAAGACAAGCACAGTATGGTATTAGAGAGCCCGAGGGTATGAACACAAATGACAAATGGTCAATTAATGGTCATCAAAGGAATAAAACTGGGCTGAACCCATTTTACGTCATAACAGAGGACAAGGAATATACATTCAACACACAAACAAACTAAATATACTGAAAATACAATGGAGGTAACAAGAAGGGTTGAGAACAACAGCCTGTGCAAAAATGGGAGCAGAGGAAGAAAAGGGAGGAAGAATGGGTCCAGCTGTGCCTGCCCTGCTTAGGGCTGCTGCACCCGATCAGCACCCGAGGGTCTTCCCTCCGCCTTGGCAGACAAGGCAGAACTCCTGTGGCAGCCATTCACCATATTTCACTACTCCAACTCAGCAATTGTACCTGAAGTGTTATCTTTTATCATGTAGCTGGATTAAGCAAATCAGAATTTGGAAGAGCAGCATGTGTCTCCAAGTGTTTTCTGCTTCAATTTTCCCACATGACAAAGTGATTGATACTGTGGCACTGAGACACAGTAAAGTGGGATGCAACAGGTGAATAATGTTATCGTGTTACTTATGGAGTCTATTTATACATGACCTTCCTACCACTCTAAATTGTGACATCTGCATCATAATTATTAAATCATACCTGAGTGATGCCTACATCCTCAGTGAAAAGGTACGGAGATGTTAGTAACTGCCAATGAGGATTAGGACAATACCTGAGCCAGAAAGCTCCTTTTTTAAAACTTCTCAGAAATGACATCAATAGCTAGAAGGGGATTATTTTACCCTGCAAGTAATACAACTAATTCACTTGTTTTTGTCAAATGTTAAGTTTGCAATTGGGCCTTTGTGGAGTATTCACAATCCTTGTCTATAGGTATCCAGACTCCCTAAACTGGTCAACAGAAAGTAAAGATACCTAAATTAGACTCCTACTCCTAGCCTTGGGGAGATCATCTCTATTTCTTGATGATATCCGAACCATAGTTAAATGAGCTGTCCAAGTTAGGCACATAGAAGTTTAATGTTAGGTCCTGGGAATACTTCTGTTTGTTTTCAGGTGAGAGCTATTATTAATTCAAGGTGTAAACCAGTAGCGTTTGTGGTAGTATATCATCAGCAATATTCTTTGGTGCCAATCTGTATTGCCAGATAGCTATGGGTCAATGTTTCTGGCTTTTCTGAAAACACTCTCAAAGAAAATGTGAGTAGAAAATGAAAAGCAAGTTTAACGAGCAGATTTCTCCCACATCCTTTAAAAAAGAAACGGGTCAAATCACAACACCAAAGATGGCATTTTAGTATGTATTTATTCCTGAAACAATAAATCTATCTCTAACATGTCAGGAAACAAGAAGCTGCCATTCTACTCTCACTCAATTATAACATACTGTTTCAGGGTCATTTTTTGTTACCCGAGCAAATGAGGTTTTCTGGCTCATCTAGCTGAGCACTGAGCAGTGATATATGGGAGGAAAAAAAAAAAAACCAAACAGAACTTAGGAAGATTTTTAAGGATCTAAGTTTTACAGGTCTTCTTTCATAAGTTTTAAATTCTAATTTACAAAGAGAACTTTTCAGGAATTAGTAAGAAAATAATTGCTACTTACTAGTAAAAACTTGTATTGAAATCTCTTTTGTAAAAGGAAGGGTGTCTGAACAATGAAGAATGTCATGTTGAAAAGTGGAACTAAAACATCTTTTTAAAAGTACATCGCTATAAGCCACAGTTCAGCTATGAACTTTCCTCCAAAAATCTACATGCATAATTTTTGTATTCCAAATGTGGTCTTAGTATATTTTTATAATAATTAAGAACTATCACAACAATACCTAAGTCTCAAAAAAAATGCTAAGGTTATGAGATGTGACAGGGACAAATAACTGGGCCAGGTGCTGTTATTAAGATTGACTTTCAAATTATTATGAACATAGGCTTTTTGTTTTCAGTAAGCATGTTTCATTGGTACTGTAGAGCAAAACACAAGTGATTAACCTGATCATATATAAACAGATTTTCTCACATTTCCCTTTTAAAGCAGTACAGTACAATTTCTCTATGACACTGTATGAGGCATCGTAGCATGCCTCCTTTTCCACTTAGATTTATCTCTCTGAGAAACATCTGTTGTGGCAAGTAGAAGAAATGACTCTCAGCATTTGTATTCGAGTTCTCTCTGTCCTTGTCCAGGGCACTGGTGCAGAACAGACTTTTGTTCCATGTCTTTTATGTAGGACTCTCTTTCAAGACTTGAGGGCCTTAGACAAAGCTGGTAGGATTTAGAGATCCGCACCAGTGGGTCTGTCTTTTGGAAAGACATAGTGATTTTTTGTCATCTTGATGCATCAAATTCCATGGTGTCTAAAACTGTGCATTGGCTCTAGTGGCAAAGGGCACATAGGTGGATGCTTCCAGGGATTGCTTTTTTCAGCTAGAAGGCTGTTTTCAAGCCATTTTTCCATGTAACACAGATTCTTAGCCTGTTTTCTGCAGGGAAAGCTTTGCTCTAAGTGATGGCACTACAGGAAAGAATCCATGAAGAGCATTATGTAGTTAGTAATATACCAAGCCACCAGAATTTTATGGTGAACAAAGTAAAATAAAATGACAATGAACATTGTTGGCCATTTTAAAAAAAGTATTAGTTGCCAGTAGAACTGTTTTAACAAATTTTCTGTCATGTCATGTTAATATTACATTTTTCCTTATCATTTTCTTCCGAACAGTTGATTAATGGAAATGAATACAGCTTGCTAAGTGTCCTCAAAAGCAACAAGGTCAGTAAAAGAGGTCAAAAGCTAAGGAGGAAAAAGCCTTAGGCAGTATTCACCATGGAAGAAAAGGAAGATGAGGAAGATTTTCTCTTTTCCCTGCCCAAATATGTAAAGGGTTTCATGGGTTACAGTTACACGTGTGAGAAGACAATAATTTGGACATAATGGAATTAATATTCTACAGAAGCAAGAAGATTTCTTGTATACATGAAAATTAGGGAGGAGAGTAGAATGATGCCTGTGATTTTTTGATTAATCCATATTAAAGGAAGCCTGCCACTCTACTAATTTGAATTTTTGTACTTATTTATGTAGCACATGTTGTTGCATTACCCAAAACAACAACTGAATGCATTGTTCCTCTTTCTTCCATTTCCTTCTCTCAAAGGTACAGGGTTAAATTTAAACATACAGAACTCAACAAGATATTTGTCTGAAAAAGGAAACCAATGAACAAATCATCTTTCACTAAAAACATTTCTTAAATTATATTAAAGAATTTTTGTCAACATTTTTGATTTGTGTCAGTTACAGCTTTTGCATCTTCAGTAGGCAGTTCATTAAATGAGGAAATCACACAGTCCATCACATCAAGCGTTTGACTGAAGGAATGAAAAATGGCAGGCTGTTATCACATCTGTTTATTATTATTTTAATGCAAAATGATCAGCTGCACTGACAAACAAAATTCATTGCTGGTTAACATGAAGGAGGCACAGCTTGTGAACAGCTTAATAGGAACATTTGGGGATCATTCTTGCTGCCATCTAAATTAATGGGAATTTTGCCATTGAGTTCAATGGAAGCAAGACCAGGTCCTATACAGTGCACTCATAATTATACTAATATAATTAAAATTTCAGTGATAGCAAAGAAAATAGCACAGTCAAATTGGTTTAGCATAGATAGAAATGCGATGTCCCTTCTTTTGGGCTCCTAGAACTTCTGCTAATGAAATACATCTGTACCTACCTATGTAACTATGCATATATAAAAAAATTGTGAATTTATATTCCAGAGCCTTCCAAAGATTTTTTTTTTTTTTTCAGAAGGGTATCACCTGAGGTGTAACACTAGATAATTTTCATGAACATTTAAAATTTTAACTTTTCATACTCTGTCAAAGTCCATGGAAACATACTCTTTTCCAGAGAGATGATATCACTGCCTTGAGATAGAAAACATTTTTTCCCTTCCAGAATTCAGTGCTATTTCTTTACAAGGTCTGACTTTACTTTCTCTTAAGGATTGAAATCAGAGTTAAGAACTGGCTCACTGGTATTCCAAGGTACAGTGTTGTCTGTACAAGACCTTGTAAAAATCATGGCTATGCAATACGCATAGGAGTTTCCTAATGGTCACAAAGATGTGGAGGTAGATTACAGCATTTTACAGAACTGTTACAATGGTCACTCAATCACGCATGTCTGTTTGGCCACTGTTTCTCTGCCTCCAAAAGCTTAGACCTTTCACTATCATCAACCTCTTTTTCCATATCATCCAAATGCTAACCTCACTCTCCCTTTTGCCTGTGTTCCTCCACATACACCCTTATTCTCTTCCTCTTCATTCCTCTTTCACACTCAGTTGTTCCTGTGAATCCAGAAGACACAAACAGTTTTTTGATATGTTTTAGGCCCTATATACGGGTCAAGCTAACTGCTGCTAAGTAATCACCAGAGAGTAGTACAAGTTTCTGGGAAACATGTCTTTCTCGACAACAGGTGAGAGATAAGGTAGTCATGAGCCACCTCATAAGGTAGGTGAGACAAGACAAGTGAGTGGAAAATTCCACAAGGTTTTGTTTCCTCTTTTACGAGTCCCACGTAGATTAGAGCACAGCTAGCAAACCAGTTTATTCACTAATCTGCTTAATACTTCAAAGATATAAAGGAATATGACTAAGGAGAACTACAGGGAAATGCAGAACTGATATTCAAAGCAGAGCTTCATTCATTTCTTGAAGTAAAATGTATTTGTAGACACAAATTAAATGACTTTTTAGAAATAATACTTCAGTTCAACCAACCACAGCAGTTGGTAGCTCAAGCAAGAGGGAAGTTAGGTTACTTGGACTGTACGACCGTTGTGTCTTCAAGAGTTTTTAAATCTGTACTATTTCCATTAAATTAGTTCAAGATAAAAGTTGATTTTTCAAGTTGGATGATATGAAAGGCTTTTTTGAATCACAGATTAAATTAAAGGAAGAAAACTAGAGGTACTGTTCTGGACACTGGTTTAAGGCTGCCAGTTTTCTATTCTTGCATTTAGCACGTCACTCTCCTATGAAGTTTCACTCCCTTTCTTCCTCAACTTAACAAAACGATCCAATTTTTCTTTCAGATATATGACTGAAAGTATAGTATTGCCTGGATCCACTAATTCATTTCTTCTTTTAAGAAAGTCAATTGGTTTTTTTCTGGCTTATGGTTATTCCCTAAAATATTCTAAAGCCTCTTTCATGACAAAAAGTTTTGCCTTTTTTCTGCTACATCAAAGATGAGTTAAAATGCATTTTAAAAGTAAAATTAACTATTTCAAACTTTAGCTTTTTATTCCATAGATAGTTTATGATGTGATAATTCCAACAAAAAGAATGGCACTCATTTAGAAGCAAACAAAAACTGTATAATTTAGAGGTGCAGTTTAAATAACGTTAATTTCCAGCTGCAAAGACCTGGTCAGTATTACTGTGCTATGAATGGGAAGTCATAAGGAACTCATCTTTCACAAAAGAATAGTCAAATTAATGTGAGTGGAGCAGATGTCTCAGCAGATCAATAATATCCCCTTGACAGTCACTAACATATGCCAAAACATAACATCTGAAAAACAATGAGGAAGAACAAGCCAATAAGCACCTGTTTTACACTATCCCAGTTTTATTGTTAAGGTGACACCAAGTAGTTCAAGCTGAATACAAACCATCTAACAAGAGAACTTCTATATTCTGCTTAAATATTTAGTTAAATTTAGAGGAAGAAAACTCAAAGACCACCACTGTAGTGCATGGGAGGCATGGGTTCAGTAGTAAGGAGAAAAACAATATAATATCCTGTTTTTCAGGGTTCAAAAATATTAGTATACTTGAGAATAGATTCAGTTCCAGTTGATGTGAGATTCTGTCAAATTATTCCAAGGTCCTGATTCTGCTGCTCTTAAATTAGATTTTCCTTTATTCCTCAAACTTATTTGCTAATATGGGGAAAAATGGTAGAAACTATCTTTAAAATAAGTAATAAAATCAAACAGGAGCATGTTCCTTGATAGAGGTATAAGCATGAACAAGGACAGGTGATAAGAGGAAGCTATAGGAGCCACTTTCTTAGAAGGCAACAGAAGAATTTTAATTTCTCCACCAGTGTCTATCACAGATACTAGCTAACTTCTCAACATAGCAACACTGACAGCTCCATCTGGATAACTATATGTCATGGTTTAACCCCAGCCAGCAACTAAACACCAGCTGCTCGCTCACTCCCTCCCCTCTGGTGGGATGGGGGAGAGAATCGGGAGGGTAAAAGTGAGAAAACTTGTGGGTTGAGATAAAGACAGTTTAATAATTGAAATAAAATAAAGTAAAATAGTAGTAATAATAATAACAATAATAATAGAAAATACAAAGCAAGTGATGCACGATGCAATTGCTCACCACCCACCAACCAATGCCCAGCCAGTCCCCGAGCAGCTATCGCTGCTCCCTAGCCAACTCCCCCAGTTTATATGCTGAGCATGACGTCATAAGGTATGGAATATCCTGTTGGCCAGTTGGGTCAGCTGTCCTGGCTACGCTCCCTCCCAGCTCTTTGTGCACCTGACAGCATGGGAAGCTGAAAAGTCCTTGACTAGTGTAAGCACTACTTAGCAACAACTAAACCATGAGTGTGTTACCAACATTATTCTCGTACTAAATCCAAAACACAGCACTACACCAGCTACTAAGAAGAAAATCAATTCTATCCCAGCCGAAACCAGGACACTATACTAGGCTCGCAAAAACTGTCCAAGACAAACAAAAGTTCTCAATATTCATTATTGCTTATTTAGTTTTAGTAAAATATTCCTAACTTCATACCTTAATTTACAATAATAAAAATCACTTAGAAACACAATGCAGAACTGCATGCTTGGAATTCAAATCCCCAGTTTCTGAAGAAAAGAGGTTATATGATAATTACAATGCACCTGCATGTCTATCAAGCTGAGGTTCCTCACGAAGAACAAATGGAAATCAGGCGCACTCCTTTAAGACCATTTTTGTCAGGCCCCTGAGGGCACTAACAGCCCTCAATGCAATGCCTGCCCAGCAGCCCATGGGGCCTCACCCCATCCACTGTCTAGGAGGAGCCCCATTTCAGCTCACTTCAAAGCCCTCAGTCCCTGCCTGAGCAATGCTGCAGGTGTGTGGGTGTCTCCGATCCTGTCTCCTTGATGGTCATGAGATCTGTGCTGTTGGTAGCTCATCTCTTCAATGGGCCCCTTGGATATAGGCTGCAGCTTGTCTGCAGTCCTGTCTTTGGACCTGGCTCCTGGATGGACTTTGGATCCATTTATAGCCTTGTCTCCAGCCCTGTTTCTGGCCACATCTCCTTTTGCTCTGGGCTGGAGCCCCTGGACAGACCCTGGACCTGGTAGATTCATTGCTTGTCTTGCCTGTGGTCAGTCTCCCTGTGACTGTGCCCCATAGATGAGGGGACAACCTCTGCTGGGTCACTCTGGCTCCCTGGCCCTGAAGGGGCAGCCAGCCCCCTGCTGCCTGACTTTTTTTGTCAACCTCTATATATGTAATGATCCATGAAGAAATATTAACCACTTATATGGTGTCTAATTCAGCTGTGATCAAAACTTTGAACTTATGCTTTAATAATCACTGAATAATAGAAAAATGGGGCTTGAAGGAACCATGGGAAGTATTCTAGTTTATCTACTTAGCCCCCAGGTAAGACAAATGATATCTACATTGTTTCCAAGAGCCGTTTGTCTGACCAGTTCTTAAAAACCTCCAGTGGTGGAGGTTCCATAAATTATCAAGAAATCTATGACAGTTCTTCATTGATTGTGTGTCCTAGTTTCGGCTGGGATAAAGTTAATTTTCTTCCTAGTAGCTGGTATAGTTCTGTGTTTTGGATTTGGCATGAGAATAATGTGATAACACACTGATGTTTTAGTTGTTGCTAAGCAGTGTTTATACTGAGTCAAGGACTTTTCAGCTTCCCATACTCTGCCAGAGAGGAGGTGCACTAGAAGCTGGGAGGGGACACAGCCAGGACAGCTGACCCAAACTGACCAAAGGGATATTCCATACCATATGACATCATGTTCAGTATATAAACTGAGGGGAGTTGGCTGGGGGGCAGCGATCACTGCTCGGGGACTGGCTGGGCATCGGTCAGTGGGTGGTGAGCAACTGCATCACTTGTTTTTCCTGGGTTTTGTTCCTCTCTCTCTCTCTTTTATTGTTTTCCTTTTAATTACAATTTATTATTATTATTATTATTGTTATTTCAGTTATTAAACTGTTCTTATCTCAACCAATGAGTTTTCTTACTTTTGCCCTTCTGATTCTCTCCCCCATCCCACCCGGGTGGGGAGGGTGAGCGAGCAGCTGTGTGGTGCTTGGTTGCCGATTGGGGTTAAACCACGACACTTTGCCATTTTGAAGTGTTTTCCAATAGAGAAATAGGTCAAATTTTCCAGAACTGTAATCCATCTCATTCATTTCTTCTGGACTATCTCTACTGGACCATGTAGTTCTTGAAGTACAATGCCTCAAACTGCAGTTTTCTAGCTGGCTAGTCTATCAGAGGCCTCATTTATTCCTGCGTACACGATTACTTCACACATCTTGCTGGCTGTACTTTAGCTTTGTGCTTGCTTTTTTTCACAGCACTGTGGGCTCATGCTCAGCTTTTTCTGAAAAACTGCTACCAAAGCAGCTGTCCTCATTTTGTATCACTGCAGTAAATAATTCCTGCTTTATATTTTCACGTGCTTTGCCACTTTGTCATCATAATTTTGAATTCTGATCCCATCCTCCAGTGTATGAGCTGTCTCTCCCAGTTTTGGATCATATGAAGATACAGTAAACTCACTCTCTATTCCATCATCTAGGATGTTAATAAAAGTATCCTAGACAGTGTACTGCATCAAATATAAGATACATGACAGCTAGTGCTTTGCTCCTCTACTCTATTTGACTTTTTGCTCTAGAATTTTTCTAAGGATTGATGTTAACTGACAAAAATTGCCAGGTTGTTCTCTTTGTTCTGTTTACAGTCAAGCACTGTGATTGCCTTTTTCCAATTTTCTTGATATCTTGTCTCCTTCTGCAAGATCTCAAACATAACTGCAAAGAGTTCTGGATGAAGACATATATAGGGTAGTAACAAAGTTCATGTCATGAAACTGCATAGAAGAGTTGTACTGCTTACACAGCAGAAACCCTGGAGTCTTCTGCTCTAAACATGAATCATGAGATACCCTGGGCTATGCCAAAGTGGCATAATGCCATGCATTTGTTGCAAAACTAATCACCAGGGAAGATCAAAATTGTTTAAATAAAAGGGGAAAAATTTGTACTGCAGCTGGCAGCCACACAGGACACAGGGCACATGCTGTGATTGGAACATCATCTACCACAAAACACGGACTGAGCAACTATGATGAAGATTCATATTTACTAAACATAAGGTTATTAGTCACCTAACGAAAGTTATTGTTTGGAACAAAAATAGGGATGGACTCTTAAAAAATAATTAGTAAAATAAACAAATGAAACCAAGAATCAATGTTTTATTTTGAGATAAGGGCTGCATACAGCTAGCAACAAAATAGCCAATTAGTCCTCAACACTGAGAGGAAAAAAATTCACTGATCAAAACCTAGCAATCCTCCACATAACAGAAAACTCTGTCAGAGACTTGTTAACAGCACACAAGAGCAGCTGTGCAGTTCATAAACTCACGAGGGACACAGTACAGGTGTACAAAGAAATACTAGGTCTAGAAATGTCAGAACAATGAACCAGGGAATTGCCACACAGCTAGATGTTATTCCTACAAGCAACATTAGTATTTGTAATTACAAGACAATTCACAAATTGGTGCATTTCAGAACTGGGCTCAAATCCTGACAGTAACCTATTAGCTCTCCTTCTAGTAAACTAGAAAGAGCTGGTAAGAGACCTATGATCAAACTTCAGAGCTACATAAAATACTTTGCAAAATCTATGCTGAAAACTGGTATTTAATGTATACAAATTTAATCGAATAACGTTAACTAATTTTTCATTCTGTTTAATGGTATGATACCAAAATATATCTCTAATTTAAAAAGTAAGCAGCAAAACCTGGAAATTATTCACTGTATCCTGGACAGAGAGAGTCCTGAATGTTCAAGGAAAAAATCTAGATTTCATCTGACTCACAGGATTTTATTTGGGTCTATATCTGTATTAAAAAAAAAATAAATATATCTATCTATCATATCACATATACTTCCCACCTATATGAATGAGAGCTATCCTCATTAGCAGCAAAGCACCTAACAGCAGTTCAGATACACCAGTGAAGCCCCTTCTTCTCTCTGCCCCAAAACAGAATGCATTTAGCATGACAGTTAAAACTTGTGTGAAGTCCTTCACCCACTTAAGTCCCTGCCAAAACACGTAATGATTGCAACTCCAGCCAGGATTTCACATCTTAGCTCTTCTTACCGTTCTTACATCAGAGTAGATTTCCAGCCTTACTTTTAAACTCCCTTACAAAGGTAGCTAACCAGAGTTTCACTATGTTGATACCACTACTGGAATGATAAACGATGCAAAAAGCAAAAGTTTATGCATCAGGTACTATAAAGTAGTGTATTCCCCGAATACCTACATTTGAACGCTATGCAAATGACACAGAAAGGTGACCGTGGTGAAACAGTCATTAACAAATAAAAGTTCTTAGCTATTCAGTGTACATATAGTGCCTTACAAACGTATTGTAAAACTACATTCAAAGGCATTTGTTTTCCTTTCAGTCTGTCTCTCAAATATTCAGTTTTTATCTGCAACTCTCCAGTTCTTGGAAGGTACCCCACAATACCATTTCCTGTTTATTAAAAGTTTCACATTTAATTTTAGAAATAAGTAGTAATTTTTTCCAGCAATTTCCTATGTCCTACCATATTTCACTATCACGTCTTTTATCTTTTGCTTTATAATTGGAATAGGGCACACAAAGAGAAAACTTCGAAAACACATGCCAGCGCAGGATGTTGCTGATGGAATGTAAGGATGTTTTACCAGTCTTTATTAATATCAATTGTTTGATTTTTATTGGATGTCCTTCTGTGTTGGGCACTGCACAAGCAGAAATTAAAAGAGAATTTATCCTTCGGAATTTATTGCCTCCTGTTGGTTGGAATACAATTTTGATTGTAAAACAATGAACAAGGATAAGAGAAAGGTGACCACAAAAGTGAGTGCCTAATTGAATTTTGAGCCTGCAGAGTATGTTTTAGGCAGGATATGTGGAAAAGTTATCACAGGCCATACAATCTTACTGTAAGTAGAATCTTTTAACAATTTAATAATGGCTTACTGGTTACACAAATTAAATGTTACCTTATTTTTTTGCTTTTTGTAGCCCATTTCATGACTTCTCCAGTCTGTCATGACAAGCAAGCAACAGTCAATTGCAAGAGCAATCTACAACACACCGTAAACTGCACAGACACTTGTGGAATGCCACATTGTTAAGTCAAGGTCTTGATGAATGGCCAGTTCAGTGATAAGAGCCTTGTCTAGTGCAGCACTCCTGTACCACAAGAGTAAAAAAACCCCACAAACCAGCCAGACTGTTCTTGAAATCTTTTCAGAACAGGAAGTAGTAGAATGAAATGTCTGCAAAATATTATAGCATTTGCAACGGCAGAAACTGCTATAATTGAGGTTGTAAAGTACTTTCCAATCTAGTTCCCATTTTCACATCCTCATTTTAAAATATTCGCCCTCTGGGCTTGACATTTTCCAGGCTTCTTTGGTGAAAAACATATTTGTTGATAATATATATTTGCAAATACACTTTCTACTGTTTTGAATTCTAAAAGAAACAATTTTAAGTCTTCGTTCTTCCAAGGGCTGTAGCACAAGTGTCCCAGCAATGCTGTCACCTTGTCAGTCTCATTGTTGCACAACTTTGATCACCTGTGCAAAGAGTAAAGAATTTTTCAAAACAGGCATTTGAGCCAACAGCAAAACTCCTATTGCCTTCAGCAGGACCAGACCTTCACTCAAACTTTAGAAGCTTAAGAGTGATATTCAGGTGATCTTTAGAGAAGAGTATACCCTTCGTCAAGTTTGTAATAGTTTTTTTTCAGTAAAAACTGGGAGTGTCTGAGTGCTGTATTGAGCATATGAAATACCTGCTTCAAAGAAGATGTAAGTGTGGCTTAGGCAGAGCACGTTAACCAGACCATGTCCTGGTCTCCATAAATTTCTTTTCTTTTTTTTTTTACGGTCTCACATTCAGTCTCTTAGTTGTTGGTTCAAACTCTTTCCAGGATTTATTTCTTTCTTTAAATGAGGCAGCATTAAAATTACCTAAGGCCTTGAAAGCTGCTTAAAAACTTAACCTCTCTAAAGCCTCATACATTTTACATTATCTGAAATATTAGCATGCCTTACATTAGCTTTAAAATAAATAAATGAAAGCAACACAAATTTGTTGTGGCTAAGTAGCCAAGAGAGAGTTAGCATAACTTATTAATATCTTGCATTTAAGGTTATATACAAGGAGACAGGATAATAGTCTGAAATCCAAACTCTTCAGAGTTGTCAAAACTTACTAAGTTTTAAGATTATTTTTAAGACTAATTAATAAATATTAGGGAAAGTGACTTTGGGTGCATGTAAACTGAATCGTGACCACACTACATAATACTCTCTGAGCTCCTGATCTCTAAAGTCATCCAGAACAGAGACTTGGCCAAAGCAAGTGGCCAAAGCAACTGTGGCTTGTTACCATGTCACAAACCTGGGTGTCCTTGCCCTGGAAACCAGGACACTCAGCGGGCTAGAAAAAAGAGGGAGAAAAAGGCATGACTGCATCCAAACTCTGAGCTTGAAAGTTTAGAGGTAGCTATGGGACACGACTTCTTATTGTCTTTACATTTCCCGTTTGGAAAGTGAGGAAAATTTCTCTTGGGGATGCTAGGAGGTATTTACCTATGACAGTAATGGGGTCATTTTCATTAGACAGGCAAACAGTCACACAAGCCTAGCATACTTGGTTCACAGTCCACAGGCTCTTTTGCGCAGAGTACTTCTGCAGCTCAGTTATTTTCCACAATACTTTCGTTACTAAACCTGGCTTTTTGGAAATAAAATATTGCTATTTTTCCATAGGAGGGGCAGCTAGCTGACAAGCATGTGACGAACTTCAAATAAATTATTTTATGGAAATGTTTGTGAAAGTTTAAAGGTGAACTGGACATTTACTTTTTCCCCTGTTGCTATAGCACGTTGTCACAGAATTTGACATCTTTGTGCTGTTTACGTGTGTTATGGGGCTTTCTAGGAATCAATCATACATCTCTATGGGAAAGAAAATAAAGAATAATTAGAAATCAGGGCCCAAAAATCATGGGATTTTTTCAGGCTGTTGTCTTTCTTCAGACCCTGCAATCACCACAAGCACTTCAGAGAGGAGAGGTGTAAAGTGAACAGGGAGGGATCAAACTTAGAGCATCTGATACAACTTCCAGGCATGGGATTTGCAGATCACAGGGAATCCAGCTGAACGGTTCACAACGTACATGGCGGTGGACAACTGCTGTAAATGTAGAGACAAAGAGACTAAGTAATGTACATGATGAAAAACTTGGATAAGGTCACCCACAAGCAGGGAACCAGCCCAAATCCTGTACCTCACACCATATTTTCTATTTTGACAGACTTGTTACACTAATGAACAGTATTGATCTTTTCCTATGTAGATTTAAGCAGCAGATAGAGCATATACAAATAGAAAAACTGAGTCCAAATTCATCTGTTCATGCTGTAAATAAAAAAGAGCCACTATGAACGCTATTGCCTCTTTGACCTCCACTATTTTCTCTTACTCCATCAACTTTCAACATTCTGGCATTCTGAAAAAGATAAATTCATAATGAGATTAGTGACAAGCAATTTGGAAATAAATAGCTCACACAGGAAAAAAATGTATTCGTAGTATCACACTTCATATTTGTTTTTTTTAGGATTTAGAAATTTCCTACACTGATATGCCCCAACCTGGATTAAACACTTGTTTACTCATTAGTGATATCTATACCTGGTTATTTCCAATAGGCTCATGCTGGCCTGTTTAGAAATATTCTTACAGCAACAGTGCTACATTTCAAACCTCTTTGCAAAGCAGGAGAAAAAAAAGGAAAAATCAATGAAATACTTATTTTTTAAAATGGAAATCCATATTTTAGGGAGACACAGGTGTTGTCAATTTTAAGAGAAGTACTCAAGCAAATGATAAAATGTAACTGTGCATTGGTTTTACAGCTGAGAGACTGAACAGATGGTTCAAGGATGGTATCAAGTGAACTTAACATTTGTGAACTAGACAAAACATGGGCAGAGGATTGTGTGATTACAACATTAACACTGAACCACTCGGAAGCCCAGTTTTGGCTTTTTTCCCATACCATGTATTTATATTCTCCCTAAGTTCATGATCAATGGGAATCAAATTGTACAACTTGAACAGCAAAAATACATTATTAGACTAAGAAAGGTCATTCAAAAAAAGGTCTTGCATTGGTCACCACTTGTTAAACACAAAGACCAATCCTGTTACCAAGAAATTTTCTTCATACTTAAGGGGATTTTTTGCCTTAACCCTCTGAACACTGAGTGGCTGATTGGAAAGAAAAGTAAGTTTTCACTCATTACAGACAAAAAAATTTTATAAGATGAAGTTGCAAGCTATCTTTTTACCTGGAATTTGTAAACAAGTAAGAGTTTGAGGCACAGAAAAATTAAATTTTAACATCTCACTAAGCATCTTTAAAAGATGGATGAGAAATCAATAACACTACACTTGACAATATACAGCTAGAATCAGGTGGTGAGGTTGATGATAAATATTAATTTATGTTATTGTTTGTGTACACAATACATGGAATGTTTCTGTTCATACTAAACACCTCACTAAAGTAAAGGTAATTTAACCAGGTGAAATGCTAGGACAATAGAAATTTTCCTTTTATCTGTAGATTGATGATCTCTAGATTGGGGGAGGTAGAGGGGCTGATGCATCTGAGCTAAATAATGAAAAGGAACAAATTATTCCTGTGTTTGAAAGGTACGATTCTTATTTCTGTCCTCAGATTTCACATTGCCAAAAAGCTTCTCAGTAATACAGAACTATCATAGATTAAAAAAAAAATTGATAAATATGGTATTTCCCAATTCACTGCAAGTGGTGAATAATCAGATATAATCTGTCAGTAATTGAATACATTTACAAACTTTCAGTTTGCCACAGTGATCAAAGGTGAACCTGTTCAGAGCATTTAACGTTTGCATATACATTCACCCTGCCTGCTCTCTGCGAAGGCAAACCTTTCTGGTACATTGCTCTTTGTGCTTTCATTGTTTTTCACAAAGTCCATCCACCCTAGCGTCTTACTTACTTACTCCTACTTACTCTAGTAATAAATTTATCACCTTCCTAGCCTCTTACTCATCATTCCCTCCAGTCAACACAGTTCCCACCTGAACAACACTGAACATCTCACTAAAGAGGTTTGAGACAGACTCTACCACAGACTAGCAGTGTGACTCCACACCTTTATTGCTTTATGCGACCCAGTTCCCTGCGACAGCAGGGTACTGGGCCCCACAGCCAGGAGGTCATCTCCAGTCCTTGTCCCCACGTCATGCTGTGCAGCACATGGTGCAAGAGAGAGGGGAGAAGTCTGGCTGGTGGAGCCATTTCCACCCACACTGTCCCCAGCATCTCTGCTGAATCCCAAGCTGGCCATCCCAGTAACTACACCCTGAAGTGAGTATCTGTAAAACTCTCTTGTTTAGCTGGGGCAGGAGGACCAGCTTTTTTCTCCATTACACTGCACCACAGTTACAGCAAAGCCACATATCCTTAAGCTAATAAGAAGAAAAAGTAGCAGCGTGGATGCATAAGTGGGTAATATTTTTAGCATCTGGGCTTATCAAGCAGAGCCACTCTTAATTCTCCACACGTTTCACAGAGAGTGGTGTCACATACTCTTAAACTAATGTGTAAGAAAAGAAATAATAGGAAAGAACAGCAGGAGGCAGATGTGACATAGTGAAAACAGAAAATCTGGAGATGGAAAGAGACTGGGAGTATTCTGCTCGAGAGGCTCTGGTGTCTGTTTCAGAAGGAAACTAATGAAAACTACTACAAAACTTTTTTAACAGCCCACCTCAAATTTCAGTCTGTCTTAACACTCTTGGTGTGTAATTACATAGGAATAATACAACATGTAAAGTTCTTCAGCAAGCTGTACGTGTGGTTGAACATGTATTCATCTATAGACATTACATCCTCTTCTAGTTTGGCAAAGACACAGTTAGACTTGTTGTTTAGTACAGTGGAGAGGAACTGACAATCCATACCTGGTTTCTTGATTTCTTTAGGTTAGCCCTAACCCCCCAGAGCAAAACAAAGCAGCTGACAGGAGCCCTAATTATTCATGTAACTGTCTCTGTGCTCCCTGCTTGAGAAATGGAAAGGAAAATGGGAAATGGTTGTGGTGCAGGTGTCTCAGCAAGGCATCTTTTCTCACATGGGATTTGGGCCATGCATTTATGAGTAGATTATGGTTTTGCTTTCCTCCCTTCCTTTTATTTTTGCTTGAAGATACCAATTTTGGACACTGTAACATATGATTCCGTTTTGATACAGACTATCCTCATTAAAGAGCTGAAATGACAAGAAAATTTCAGCACCCATTCACTCAGCCTCATACGTTTTTTCTCCTTAGGTTACAAAGGTGAACTATATAAATGCAAATTAGCATAGGAAGGACAGGATGGAGAGGAATAGTGTGTTTCACTGACCCAATATATATATCTAATATAGACATTGTATCCACCTTCATCACCTAGGTTCCCTTTAAAGTTAGTGATGAAAACCAGGCAATTCTAAGGCACAAATTTACCTTATCTTAAAGCTGAGGTCAGATGAATTACACTCTTACTTCTCTCCCTTGATTGTGAAGATTGTCTTGTACAACTCATTGTCACACAAAAATCCAAATTGCAAAGCCTCATGTTAAGTGAGATGAATTCCTTCCACCTGCTTCCCCACTGAACACCAGCACACATACCTACCCTTTGTCTGAGACCAGAATTTTTAGTTACTTTGATTTTTTTGAATTTTCTCCTTTCATGTGTCTCATCACAAACCTACTAAATGGCTCCAAAGCATCGCAGAACTCATCCTTACACATTCACTCTTTATTTCTTTAATACACCATCCAGTTTTCCAGAATCCCTCCCTCCCTCCCAACTTCCCGAATGCTCAGAAATTGCTTATTCCTAAAAACAAAAGTTTATCACCTCTGACTTTACTGACTTGTTGCCTACCTCATAATCACATCTAAAGATAAATCCCATCTCTTTACTACGCTTGGTCTTTTTACTATCCTTTCTTTGCTGCAGATTTATGCTTTCCCCATCCTGTAAAATTGATATAAGTTCATGTTTTTCTATAACCCAGAGCAAAATTCATCTTCATCTACTTCAGTTTATGAATCTCTGTCTTGAGTATCTTATGATAATATTCCCTGTGAAGGATGGTTTGTATAGTGTTGCTTTCTAGAGTAGTTATTCCTCTCCTACAAACTAAAGAAACGTTTGAAAGACACTACTACTTTTTGCATTAGTTCACAAGTCAGGTGTGAGTACTGAATACATGAATAATTTACAGTAAGCATTAAAGCTTTTGATGGAAATTCATCCATACAATGCACAAATAAAAAAACCAAAACAACCAAACAAATAAAACTCACCTCCTGTTTCTCATAGATGTATTAGGTTTAGAATTCAATCACAGCAGACACAGAGAACTCAGTTCTACATGGATTTGAGATAGTATAGCACAAGTGTGTACTAACATACATATGTAACTAATAAACATACTGCTCCCATGTCTACACTGGTCCTTCTCTAACCATATTTAAGTCATTGCCTCAGGAACTGCCTTTAATAACTTGAATATAAAAAAAAGCTTTGCTTCACTTTATACTTTCATTCTTTGATAGTATTTCATTGTCAGTAATTCAATATTTTCAGGCTAATAATGTATTTTTGGAAAACACAAATATTTTGATATCACAGAATCAGAATATTTAAAGTATAGAAGAAAACCAGATGTCATACCCTTGAACCCGGAGTCATTTGTTCTAGCACTGTTCCCAGTAACTGTTACAAAATAAAACCCATCATTGGATGCGTTACTGAAAATGTCCGTTATTGACATCAGGACACACACATAAGGAGTAGTTAGTCTTTGTGTATGCTTGTGTCTATACTTTCAGTGGACCCTTACATCCCAGGAGGAGTATATTTTTTTAAGATCTAGTAAATAGAACAACTTTGAAACATTTTTGAATATTTTACAAATCAAAATACTTTTTTTTAACATTCATTTCAGAAGAAAGAATAGAAATATTTACCTTCTTTAGAATTTAGAATTAAATTTTTAGATTGTCAAAAATTCTCACAAATTTGCAAGCTTTCACTAGTTTTTATATATGCCTAGTGTTGTTATGTTTACAATAGCTGCTCAGATGCTTGTTCATCTTGAATGTGATGTCCTGGTTTTGGCTGGGATAGAATTAATTTTCTTTCTAGCAGTTGGTATAGTGCTATGTTTTGGATTTAGTAAAAGAAGAATGTTGATAACACACTAATGTTTTTAGTTGTTGTTAGGCAGTCTACTTCTCAAGGACTTTTCAGATTCCCAGGCTCCGCCAGGCGCACAAGAGGCTGGGAGGGAGCATAGCCGGGACAGCTAGGCCAGCTGGCCAATGGGGTATTCCATACCATATGAAGTTCACACACAAGTCTATGGGGCCGGATGGGATCCACCCGAGAGTACTGAGGGAGCTGGCGGAGGAGCTTGCCAAGCCGCTCTTCATCATTTATCAGTGGCCCTAGTTAATAGAGGAGGTCCCAGACGACTGGAGGCTTGCCAATGTGACGCCCATCTACAAGAAGGGCCAAAGGGAGGATCCGGGGAACTACAGGCCTGTCAGACTGACCTCGGTGCCAGGGAAGATTGTGGAGTGGTTCATCCTGAGGGCGCTCATGAGGCAGGTGCGGGACAACCAGGGGATCAGACCCAGCCAGCACGGGGTCATGAAAGGCAGGTCCTGCTTGACCAACCTGATCTCCTTCTATGACCAGGTGATCCGCCTAGTGGATGAGGGGAAGGCTGTGGATGTGGTCTACCTGGACTTCAGCAAAGCCTTTGACACTGTCTCCCACAGCATTCTCCTGGAGGAACTGGCGGCTCATGGCTTAGACAGGTGTACTCTTCGCTGGGTAAAAAACTGGCTGGACGGCCGAGCCCAGAGAGTTATGGTGAATGGAGTCAAATCTGGCTGGTGGCCGGTCACGAGCGGTGTTCCCCAGGGCTCAGTTTTGGGGATGGTCTTGTTTAACATCTTTATCAATGATCTGGACGAGGGGATCGAGTGCACCCTCAGTAAGTTTACAGACGACACCAAGTTGGGTTGGAGTGTTGATCTGCCTGAGGGTAGGAAGGCTCTGCAGAGGGATCTGGACAGGCTGGATCGATGGGCCGGGGCCAGTTGTATGTGGTTCAACAAGACCAAGTGCTGGGTCCTGCACTTGGGTCACAACAACCCTGGGCAACACTACAGGCTTGGGGAAGAGTGGCCGGAAAGCTGCCCGGCAGAAAAGGACCTGGGGGTGCTGGTCGACGGCCAGCTGAACATGAGCCGGCAGTGTGCCCAGGTGGCCAACAAGGCCAACAGCATCCTGGCCTGTATCAGGAATAGTGTGGCCAGCAGGCGGAGGGAGGTCATTGTGCCCCTGTACTCAACACTGGTGAGTCCGCATCTCGAATACCGTGTTCAGTTTTGGGCCCCTCACTACAAGAAGGACATTGAGGTGCTGGAGCGTGTCCAGAGAAGGGCGACGAGGCTGGTGAAGGGTCTGGAGCACAAGTCTTATGAGGAGTGGCTGAGGGAGCTGGGATTGTTTAGCCTGGAGAAAAGGAGGCTGAGGGGAGACCTTATCGCTCTCTACAACTACCTGAAAGGAGGTTGTAGAGAGGTGGGTGTCAGTCTCTTCTCCCAAGTAACAAGCGAAAGGACGAGAGGAAATGGCCTCAAGTTGCGCCAGGAGAGGTTTAGACTGGATATTAGGAAAAATTTCTTCACCAAAAGGGTTGTCAAGCATTGGAACAGGCTGCCCGGGGAAGTGGTGGAGTCAGCAACACTGGAGACATTCAAAAAACGTGTGGATGTGGTACTTCAGGACATGGTTTAGTGGGCATGGGTGCTGGGTTGATGGTTGGACTCGATGATCTTAAAGGTCTTTTCCAACCTTAATGATTCTATGATTCTATGACGTCATGCTCAGCATATAAGGCTGGGGGGAAGAAGAAGGAAGGGGGGGACGTTTGGAGTGATGGCATTTTGTCTTCCCAAGTAGCCGTTATGCATGATGGAGCCCTGCTTTCCTGGAGATGGTTCAACACCTGCCTGCCCATGGAAAGCAGTGAATGAATTCCTTGTTTTGCTTTGCTTGCGTGCACAGCTTTTGCTTTACCTATTAAACTGTCTTTATCCCAACCCACGAGTTTTCTCACTTTTACCCTTCCGATTCTCTCCCCGATTCCACCGGGGGAGAATGGGCGAGCGGCTGTGTGGTGCTTAGCTGCTGGCTGGGCTTAAACCATGACAACACACTGTTTAGCTTCTAAGCTTTTCAGTATTAATCCAAATTGATTTTTTCATGAGGCCCACATTTAACACTCTAACGAAGTTTGAATAGACCTGATTGTACCCTACATTGTCTGAGAGTACATGTGGCCAGATTTACTGTAATTTCTTCTCCAGGTATCCCAGTCTTTCTTGTGCTCTATATCCAACCCTGCCTCTCCTTTGCCCTAAATCAGAACTCAAACCTCACTTATTTCCCCTTTGTGCTCTCAATCATTTAGGTCAGCACTAGAGACCACAGTATTCAATAAACGAGCATCTCGTGTAAAGGGCCTTGAAATGTCATTGCACATTAAGGTGATACAGCTTAAATACAACTTAGATAGCAAGAGTTAATCATGGACATTGAGTGATTCTGCAGCTATGGAAAATGGACTTTATGAGTGCTAAGGAGTCAGAAATTAGGCAGAACAGAATGGATTTGCCACTGGATGAAATATGAGACCACTACAGAAGACTGCAAACCAAAGGAGAGTTAAGAGTCTCTTACCCTTGATACTTCTAATCAACTCTTGATTGCTAAAACACTTCTGAAAAATCCTCTCTGTGCTAGAAAGCTAGTCTTTAGTACTAGATTTCAGTAAAAATCCCAACCCAGAAGTATACTGACATCATCTTTCAAAGGATGAAAAAATATAACTTTTCCACAAAGCATTATTATTTACATGTTGTGGATGGGGTGGAGCTTTTTCCAGTGTGTTAGGTTATGTTATCAAAGGCTAACCACCATAAACACAAAGACTGTTTTGTGAAGACTGGAGCAGCAACACCAGGCGGAGGAACCCAAGGAATCTAATCAGTAAAAAGTGGCTCACTGAATCGGCTGCTCCCTAAGACCACCAAGGGGAGTGGTTAGGCCATGGTCCCAGGGTGAACCCCCCCAAGGTGTCCCAAAGAAAGAAACACCCTTGCATGACCACCTTCCACACTGAGGGGGGTGATTGTCTATGAGGGTTTGAGACTCATTGTGGGATGCAGGGGGAAGAACATTTGGAGACTGTGTAAAACTTTCTGGGGGGATGTTTTAAAGAGATTGTGGAAATGTGTGAAATTTATTATGGGGTGTTTAATGGAAGGACTAAAGGTGGAGAAAGGGAGGTATCTAGGTGGCTCAGGGAGGAAGAGGAGTGGGAACATAGAGTGTAGATGGGGTAAAAGGGGTCAATCAACTGGAAACAGGCAATGGTACAGCACACCCATCTGACTATGCCCTGTGCTTGATCACCACAATTCATTCTATATACACATTTAATCCTGTTTTTATCTAACTTCTGTGTGGATGCACCTCTGTTCCGAGTGGGTATGGGTGAATGCTAGTGAACATCAAGCTGGACTACGTGGCAAATAGGATGAGCGGTCTGAATACCAGCAACCAGAGCAGGGCTGTGGGCCTCCAAGGCTCCTATGTCCATGTGCCAGCAACTGGGGAGACCTGGGATCCAATGGCCAACTTGTAGGTAGACTGAGTCTCTAAGGCCAGTTACTAAAGTGATCTGTAGTGCATGGGTGTATACAGACACATAAACATATGTATATGTATATATGCGTGCATATGAATAGTGATATACATGTGTATATGTATATATATATACGCACGTATGTATATATGCCTATCAGAAATAGGTGCTCAGCCTTGCTGAGCCTGGGGATGCAGAGCCACAGCAGCCATACTGCATTGGGCTACCAGATTGTGCAACCTCAGTCAGCATCAAAAAGAAATAATCAAAGGTTCTGAACCTAAAAATGTCTACATTCACAGGCATTAACATACATGTGCTCAGCAGCTGAGTTAGAAAAGAGAAAGATATCCAAAAGCAGATGGCTTTGAAAAAGGAATCATCTTAGTAACTGGAGAGGTCACACTGCTGTGGTGAGAAAGCAAAAACCAAAAGCAATAAAAGGAGCAAGGTAGCCAGTGTTTATAGGGTACTGATGGAAAATGAGGGAGGAAAAAACAGCGAAAAGATTTACACAGAAGCAGAACTGTGAAAGGACTGATGAAGGGAAAAAAAGAATGAGAAGAATCTAACAGATGAAGAGTTTTGTGATAGGTCTGGGGGAACAGAAGTGTAAAACCAGATGCAACACATTTGGTATATGGGAGAGATAATACCTTTCCTGTCTAGAAAGGCCAAAGCAAAGGTGGAAATGATCAGGCATGATGAGGTGGAATTATCTACTGTGATGAGATACCAGAAAGCAAAAAATATCTGAAAGGGGAAACCATCAATCATGAGAGAGAAATGGGATTCCCTCAGGGAACACGACCTTCATAGCTAATTCTTTTCAGAGAAATTATAACTACGTGGGTCTCCTTTTCAACAGTTCTTCAATTTGTGTTTCAAATTATCAGTAATAGTAATAAAGACAGACAATCTTAGCACTTGAACTACTTTGCACCAAAGTTTTTGGTAACTTATGCTTTTCCAACGTAGTACATACTATTCATAGCTTCTGAAGCCACAACTTCAAGCCTCTCCCAATTTGACATATCTTAAATATTTTAAAACATATATGAAAATTCTAGTAAATATTTAAACACAGGTATGCCAACACTTCAAATCTGAAGTACCATAAATAAATGTTAACACTTAAATAAAGAATAGGCAATTTTGATGAATTGCAAAGCAAGTGGTCTACCACTGAGGTTCCAGAACATTACCGTGTATCCATTCTGGGGGAAAAGTGTATACAAGTGAAACACAATGAAAGCCTATTACTCATCCCTCCCACACAGTCCAGTAGGAAATGTATTTCTAAAATCGAGTTTCATAAGAACTTTTTGATGGCTTTTCTGCACTGCTTTGCTGGAAGGAGCGGTTGGTTTCACTGGACCTAACTTCTGATCTGTGTTTCAGTCTTGCAGAGTATTTCAGACATGGCTATGAGGAGAGGGATGTTCAGTCTGTCAGAGGCAAGAGACACAATGAACTGTGCTCTCTGAAGCACACCCTTGATACTTTCCCACATGCTCTGTTCTGAGTTTATTTGCTATTTTATGCACAACTACCTACCTGGGTTTAGATTTGTACTACATATCATGGTGAGGTTGCTATGAGAACATTTCTTGGTCCCACTATTTCATTTTGGCAGGTTTTATGTAATACTCCTCTCCCAAATTTCTCTTTTTTTGATTATGGTGTGCATGGTTCTCCCACAGGGTAAATAGATGCCAAGGAAACAGCCTACGCTCCTAAGTGAAGTGGTAGAGAGAATCTCATCTTCCTCTACATAGCCCTGTGGTCCAGGCAGCTGTACATTGTCAACCAATTGCCAAACTTCCTAAGCTGGCACAAGCACTGGCAACAGCTCTCTTTGGAGAGGACAATGAGGAAGACATGCCTCTCCATATCCAGCATTTTCTTTGGAGCAAAGTTTATATGTATTCCTAGGTTAATAAATTGGAGTGTTCGGGCTCATGTTTCCACAGCCTATAGCTGCTGCGTGCAGCTCCTCCCGAAATATCAGCTGTGTTGGTTTTTTTCTTCCTTTGGACAGAATCTATTGCTCACAAAGAAAATTAGGATAAGCTGCTTGGTATTCTGGAAAGGTACTAGAAGATACCATTCCACATAACAAGTAAAAATAAAAAAAAAATTCCATTGAAATGCAGTAGGCAACATGATAATTAGTTAGACTTTCAATCACAAACAACAACCAACCAGTTGCAAATATGTTTTATCCACACACACAAAAAATGCATTAAAGAGCATTATTTTCATAAATGAGCCTTTCAAAAGTTAGGAAGTGCAAGAATTAAGGTTTCCCAGGGTACTTCAATTTGCCACCCTAGCTTTATTGGCCTTAATTACATGATCTGATTCTATTTTCCACAGGGTTCTGGCTTCACTCAGAACTCTTGGTGGTGGGTGCTCACTTAACATGCATCTATGCAATATTCTGTTGTCTCAATGAGCAGTCAAACAACATCTGTAGTTATTATTACCCTCACAGATTATTCAACTCCAGAGTTTAAGAGCATTTCATAAACTGATTTCTTTTCTTTATTCCCCATTTTATGCATGAAGAGCTGAGGAATACTGAGAAAGAAGTGAGATGTTTCAACTAACACTGAATGTCCATTCTGAACTGCCTAGGAGCCAGTCTTTCAGAGAATTTTGTTTTATGTATCCCATCCGATACTCAAAGCAGCCTTCCCAGTGCCCTCTGTCCCAGCTGAGGAGGCTCAGTATTCCTCCACAGCAGACCCTGCCACCTCAAGTCAGGTCTCAGAAAAGAAGAAACACTGCATTTGTGACCCTTTGTAGAAAGGGTGGTAAAAACGCATCATCTAGGAACTGCAAGACACAGGCAATTTTCCCAGCCTTTGGAGTTTTCCCGGTGTTTTTCCCAGAGTGATTTAGCAGATCCCTGATGGTTAGAACATTTTGCTTCTTCAAGCATTAAAATCACTAATATTATTCTCTCTTGCTTTTGAAAATTATTTCGATTACACATATCCTTTTCTTTGGTAAGGTTACATGTCAACTAGTATATATATATATCTATCTCACTCACATGAGTAGAGCCGAAGAGGTTCTTAATCTCTGTAAATTAGTATGTGAAGGATTAACGGTAGCAGAATCAAAATCTATTGAGAATTTTTTATGAAGAAACATATGTGTGTTGTCTTTCACATCCAGTGTAAACATTGTCACTTGTGGAAAAAAGAGTAGACTGAATGTAACAAAACTACGCAATCAGAGTAGGGATAGTCACACTTCTTGATTAGCTCTCAAAAAAGAGTATGAAAGAATAAGAATAAATTTACACAAAATACTGTAGCGATGCTTTCTGACTTTACTGCATTTGCAAACAGGATCATGATAAATGGGGAGATATTATGTAAAGCTTTGGAAATCCATATAACACTATCTGGCAAAAACTCTCAAGTAAAGTGTATTGATGTCTGCTGCTGAATGATAACATTTTTCCTATAGAGAAGAAACTGTTTTGGATGACTAAAAAATAACTGGTCCCCACACTCTGTAGCTTTCAAATTATTTCCTGACTCAAGCAAGTTGCTGCTTGCATTTTAAAGCTCTACTAGACCCTGGTATACATACTTCTGCTCTGGAATTCTTTGTGAAATCATTTTCTCTTGAGACAAAATGTTTTATCTGTCCTACTAAACAACCAAAGTTACAGAAAGATTGTTTTCACCATTTCTTTGTGAGACAAATCACAGAATTGCAATATTGACCTGAGTGGTATGATTAATTTTGTAAGGGCAGGCAAAAAAAGGAAGCGTTATACTCCATAAGAAGTATGTTTCCTCCGAATTCAGGAAGAAGGAGGAGTTCAGTTTATTCAATGTCATAATAGGAGGTCTGAGAAGAAAATGAGGATGGACAAGGCTTTCCTTTTATTGATCCAGTGAGCAGCTATGACAGATTTAAGTTTAATTAATAGTGAGGAATTGATTGAGAATCTAGAGGGAGAAAATTAATTGGGAAAACAGCTATTATAGTTAATATTTGAATTAATTGGAAGGTTGAGTAAAATAAATAAGGATAATGGACTTCAAAAACCTCAAGTGTCTCTTGAAAAGAAAATCTAAGTTGGAGTAAGCAAGCTAAGATAGAGATGCTGGAGACAGTAGAGGTAGACAGGTAGTGCTATGAAGCAGGGCTAATACAGGACCAAGAACTAGGACTGACAGCATCATCAGAGGCATTGATGAAGGCAACATCTCCCAGCTGCTGGTTCCTACTGAATTCCAGACTCTGCAATTGCCAAGAGCTGCTATCTTGCATAAAATAAAGTTGTAACTGATAATGTGATTGACAGCATCTGTCTCTTTGAGAAGCAGTATTTTCCAATTCCTGCTGAGACTTAGCCTTAACCTTTGGGAAAACAAAATGCAATCCAATTGGCTATGCCACTCTTGATACTGTCCCGACCAAAACATCAAGTGGAGAAGAACTGACTGTTCTTGTGAACAGCTACAGAAAAGCTCAAGCAATTAAGAACTTGCTAATCTAAGTGACTCGGTTTGCTAAAAGCTGAATCTTTTGCTGTTTCCGCTATCATGAGACGTTTTTCATCTTTGTGCATACACTTCAAAATCTGTCTTGCCTTTTCTTAGTCTGAAAAAACAAAGTAGTATATTTAGGAGCTTATTCAAAGAATACATCCTAGTAAGTGCAGTAACACAGTAAGACACATTTCAACTAATCTGAGCACTGAGTTTGAAAATATTCCCATTAGCAAGACTATACTTTTTGTTATCAAATGCACAAAGACAAACTATATGTATGTGAAGGAAATAGAGGAAGCAAAGTTAGAGATTTTTCTGGCTGATCCAGGAGCTCTTTTATGATCTGAAAGCAGAAAAGGAATCATAGAAACATATGATAACAAGCACGTATCACTGACGATAAAGGAGTAGTTTATGTTCATATGAAAAGAAATCAAAAAGACTAGTGTGCCAAAAAAAAAAAAAAAAAGGTCGTTTTAGAACAAGGAAGAGAAGGCAACAGAAAGGGTCCATGACTATACTTGAATGATGAAAACAAAAGAATGTAAAATAGAATGGAGACCAAATTACAGATTATAAAAAAGGGTAACCTATTCATTGCCTTTTCCCTAAATCTTCCAATCTTCATGCAAAAGACAAATTGTGAAGACCCACTTAACAGAATTAATTTAACAACGATATTAAAATGCACTGATGAAGAGAACATGCTGAAAGAAGATGTAGAGCAGTAAAATGTGAGCATTGGAGCGGAGATTGAAAATATTCACTTTGGAGTTTTTAGGAAATTGGTTGTTGGAATTCTGAATATTAGTATTTATCAAGGACCTGTAGAAGAAGGAAAAAAAAACCAACAAAACTTCTCAGAGAATCACCTAGTCAAATTAATAACTTTAGAGTTAAGTAATAAACATTATATCTGTGAGTTCCTAGAAGATAAGATAGTGAAACAACCTATATGCATGTGTCAAAAAGAAACCATGTCAAGCCAGTCTACTTTCCTTCTTTGACAAGCTAACTGGATAAAGGGGAAGTTGTAGATGTGATATATCCTGACTTTTAATTAAAGCTTCTGACACTATTCTATCTAATATTCGCAGAAATAAGCTAAGGCAGAAGATGTAATCACCATCAGGTGGGTGGACAATCGGTTGAGAAATTGTTTTCAGTGAACAATTATCAATGATTTGCTGTCAAACTGGAAGAAGATTTCAAGTGAGACTAGATCAAGGACTGTAAGGGCTGAGATTCTACCAAGCATTTTCATCAGTTCCTCTAGTAATGGCAAAGACAAGATCAAATTTGATTGTTAGACTAAGTGCAGAGGGGTTCTAAGCACATTGGAGGCTGGAATAAAAATTATTTTTAGACTAGGGATTGAAATTACAGCAGCTGGCTTGAATTCAGTAGAGGCAAGTGCAAATGTTATACCCAGAAAACAGCAATCAAACACAGTCATAACACACGGAGTAGAAGGGTAAACAGCAGCTGAGCAGATAAAGATGCAATAATTGTGCTCAATTCAGCACCAGTGAGCTCCAAGTAATGCAGTGTCCTCTTTTCACAACAACACTTTAAGGAAGATGGCGATAAAATGAAGAAAATTGCAGGGAACAGTAAAAAGGATTAGAAACAGTAGAAAATATAACCTGTGAGCAAAGGTTCAAGTAATAGAATTTGATTAGTTTAAAGATAAGAAGACTGAGAAGTGACACAGTAATATTCTTCCAACATGCACAAATGTGTTATAAACAAAAGGGTGATCTGCTTTGCTCAGTGGCCACTGTAGGGTAGAGAAGAAACAAATGTAATTTGCAAAAAATAACTATCAAAGCTGCATAGCCAGAAACTTTTCAATTGTTAGGGTGAAAGAAATTAGGAACATTACCGAATCATTTATTTGGAAGTATTTAAGTACAGATATATCCAGCTTGTTTAGGTGTAGTTGATACTGCCAGAGCTCAGAGACTGGACTAATTTACTTGACTTCTCTTCCTGATGTCATCTATTTGAATCTGTCATTCGATAGTGACCACTATAGATGAATCAAGTATGAGCAAGTAATATATGCCACTTTTAATATCAGAGATTTCTAAACTAATAACCACTGATGAAGCCACCTGAAGCTTTTAATTTTTTCAAATCATTGGGATGAATCCATTATAGCTGGAAATGCCAACATAGTAGCTGCAGACTTTCAAATGTTTAAGTAACAATATATATTTAAACAATGGGACAATTAATAACTGGGAGGAATATAATAGTAACTTTGCCTTTGAAAACCTCCACTGACAGGGCTGATATTGGAGGAACCATTACAATATTGAATAGACTGTGAAACTTATCAATTAAACTATGAAGAGGTTGTGGATTTCATCTTTGACATTACCTAAGTTCCTGAGATAATTGGGACAACAATTTTATCATAAAGAAGGTATGTTACAAAGTTGAATCAGCCTGCCCCATATGCTTCCACACCACTTCTGAATAATATGAGTTCTGCTTTGGTGTCCAGACAGTCTGGACAAGCTGAGACCTTCAGCATGGTAAAGATTACTCTTAACTATTATGTGTACATCCAGCCCAAGAATCAGGCTTTAAATTTTTTTCGCATAAGCACACAGTATACCTTAACAGGGGAAAAATTCCTGTTGATCCAGAACCAGACTCAGAACAACCGTATCAAGCTAAAAAAACTGGGACTCTTGTGAGTTTCACTACATATGTAACATTTCTGCAAGAATACATACAGTTTCATTTACCGGAGAACAATGAAGCTTAAACAAAATAGGGCATATTGGTAAATACAACATGATGCAACAGGAAGCTGAAAGAAAAAAACTCAAAAATATCATCAAAAGATATAAAAACTGAAAAATACTCGAAGTACTCAAATTTGTGTAGAAGTGGATTTAGTGCAGCTACAACCAAAAGGTCATCATTGCTCCCAGGGAAACTACCAGAGACATTTCTTTTAATATAAATAAAGTGGGATTTCATTTTTAAATTACGTCCTTCTGAAGAGATATTGCTACTCTTAGGGGAGTGCTTACATAAAGAGTTTTACCCTGGTTCAAATTTGCCTTGTTACCGCAATCACAGCCTGGTGTTTGAACAGATAAAAAATCCGCACACCTCTAAGTGCTGAAGAACACCTATAGCTTTCAGAGGCAGAACTGAGTTAAGCTGTTACTGTGCTGGAGTGAAAAAACTGTAAGAGCTTTGTGATTTCTAATGTGGTATTTTGAAGCAGACGAACAGGGAATCAGAATATCAACACATGTACCTTTATTGTCTTTTTATTTTTTTCTACTAAAAAGCATTGGTTTGCTCAGCGCAAAGCTCCTCTTTTTCACTTTCTGTTATCTGCATCCTCAGTTTTCTCACTCAGAATCTGGGAACAGATTTTGTTAGGCAGTTTTTGGGAGTTGACTCTTTGGCAACCCAACAGAGAACCAAACAACCCATCCACCTGGGTATAGCTTGTACATCCCCAGGAACTTGTATAGAAACAATTATTTCTCACATGAATGTGTGATAAAATGTCAAAATGTCACCTACAATAAATAACATTTTTTACTCGGAAACTCCATTCTTTATCTTGAAATGGCAAAGTCTTTTAGGGGAAAAATACAATAGTGTTAGTTTCTGTTTAACCTAGTATGTTCATTGTTTATAAAACTTCGGCTTATTTCCATAAAGAGGTCAGAGGGGTGTAGCCTCTTGCTTTACAAGACACCTATCACATCTCCCTGTGGTTTTCCTGTATTAATTTTCCAAAAAAACTAAATCTATCTCTGTTTTTTTAAATAAGGTGAGTCAAGGAAGTCACATTTGCCATTATGCCATTGTCAGATAAAATAAAGAATTTGGCTACATTTGAAGAGGATGTTCATATATATTTACTCCATTGCTTGTTTTGCATCTAATAGCTAAATAAAAATTAAAAATAAAATTTAATATAAAATTAAAGAAGATCCTGAACAGCACTGTTGTAAATGAGAAAACTATTACAATCCAATTGATAGTCTGTTTTTTCATGACACTGAGTTAGTAATCTTGTACTATGGCAGAGAAGAGAAAAGGTATTGATAACATCCCAGCTTGTGCAATATGAGCCATCTATTAACAGTTATTGAATTACACGTTTATCCAATTCAGGCTTTGAACAGTTTGTTCCAAGTTAGAGAAACGTAAAAGGACATGTAAAATCAACCGCAATAGAAAACACATCATACATTGCAAATACACTTTATTAAGTGAACAGAAGACTCAACAGACCTACTTAGATTAGGATGTTTGGTTTCATTTAGCTGGAGTACAGAGGAAAAAAAAACCTATCAGATTTTTATGTTTTATTCTAAAAAAATATAAATTACAATTAAAATACCTTCATAACTACTGATTTTGCCAAGTGCATGAAATTATTCCATTGCTTACTACAACATAAATACAGATGACAGTCCTAGTAAAAGGTAATTAGCATATCCAATGATCCATGAAGCACATAGCTTTCAGTATAGAGTTTAATTACCACAGTCTCACACTAGGCTGGATATTATGTTGCGATTTATGAGAAAAATAAAGGATTATGATCTTGAATGCACTTTTGGCACAAATATATTTTCTAGACTACTCTGGTAGACTGAGAAACATAAAAGGTCTTCATGATGGTATGCAGTAATGCAATTCAATCATAAGTCCAGGCTGTAGTGTCAGAGGGTGTCACTGTCACTAGCACTGCTAGTGCAATAAGAGTTATTAGTTAACAGAGAAACTCATCTAGACCAACAGTTACAATTAATCCAAGCCACACTGCAGATCCTGTCTAGTAGATTTGTAGTCCTACTCATGTTCAAAGGCACATCAGTTAAAGACTGCCACGGAGCTTTATCCAACAAGAAGACATTAAAATGAAATAACCTTGACTGATCTCATAGAGCCACAAACAAATAAATTTATGATGGAACATATTAATGTAAACTCTATATTACATACAAAGAAAGAATTTCAGAACATATTCTATTTACTTAGTCCAATCAATTTTTTTAAGATCTTAAGAGACTTAAATGGCAGCTACTTATCCTTCTTGTAAAGCTAAAATAAATTTTTGCTTTGTTACTTTGGTCAAACTTTCAGCTGAATTTGCAGATGAAAAGATAATGGACATGAGTAACTTAATGGAATGAAATACTGTGTTCATGTGATAAAGCCTTTGTGAAGGTAAATATAATCTAAGCTGACAGAGCAAACATAGAAGTATATGAAATACTGTGCAATTTCAATAATTCAAACTTTTTTTGTACTCTGAATTTGCTCCTATATTTTTGAATGTCAGAATCTACTGCTGTAATGGAGCTGGAAGCAGCTAGGTTGCATATTGGGGAACAGACTGCTCAAGTCAAAGACTGAAACGGACAGTGCAGCTTAGCAACAAGAATCTCTTGCTTCTGAAATAAATTCTTTCAGCTTCTCTAGAATTGCTTTAATTAGCCCTTGTACACAAATACCAAAATAATTAGAAAACATTTGAGAAAAAAGTTGTCATTTTCTTGCAGGTCAAGAACAAATCAAGCCAAAGTTTTAGAATCTCAAAATGAAAGTGAGTGCACTAAAAAGGACAGATATCTTTTTAAACTGTGCTAAGTTACAACACAAGAAAAAATAGAATTCAAATAGGGTAGAAATGATGAAAATTTGAGCTTTCATAAGACCACAACCTCTAATGCTAAAACCAAGTCTCCCTTGTTTAATCTACATATCTAATCGCATTAGCGGGCTTTCTGTAGGCTATATATCACCAGAATGGGATATATAATATACTCTAACCTATAGGAAAGTAAAATTTCTTCTTCAGTCACACAGGTTTCAAAAATACAATAGAAATATTTTTAAAAAAAAGACCACAAAAAGCATTTCAAAAACAAAAAATAAGGTCATACTTGAATAAATAGAAGAAATGTGACAGCCATTAGAAAAAATATTGAACCAAGCATGCTGAGGATAACCAAATATTTCAATAATGAATTAAAGTCTTCCTAAATTATGAAATGAAAATTAAAACCGTTAAATACTTTTTAGCATTTCTGATTAGAGAGCCCAGTAGCATACTCCAAAGACTTCCATGACAAAAAAAACCATTAATAAAAATGTATATATGTATAGCATCAGCTTTGTTTTCTCAGCAGATAGCAGTTTTAACCACCTTTAGAGTCAGAGTAAAGTTCAGTAATGCTTGATTTTCTGGGACTGATATTACCATCAAAACAGAGAGAAAAACACAGAATAGTAATTTGAAGCTGACAGAACAATACTTTGTATACTAACAACCAACAAAACATTAAAATGAAACACTGATTACAGAAAAGAATTAAGTATTTTACAGTTGAGTTGGTATATTGAGTTATCTTTTGCAGCCATCATTGGGAAAAAGAAAATGAAAAAAATGGAAACCTAAACCAAAGTTAGATTAATGAAAGAATTTATGATATTTAGCCAAAATACCCTTTTGATTTGAAAATGCAGATAAGGACTTCAGACCTCTCAAGATCTTTGTTACCTGTATAATGCTTTCTGATAAATATCTTGTTCTAAATACCGTAACACCTCTGTTTTTACAACCCAATGGCAAACCAAAAAAGGTATTTCTCAAAAATGGTTCTGCAGGAACATAAGCGTTTTAGAAATGTACACATAGTCTTACTCCAAAAAAACCTTTCTAAAGGTGCATTTCTAGAGCAGCTTTGTAACTGGGAATCTTCCAACAGTCACCGAGTTCCTTCAGCGTGGTGCTGGCCTGAACCCTCCTTGTCCTCTCCAAGTCTTTTCCAAGCAACTGCACCTACAGTTGAAGGAATTCAAGGTTTGCCATTTTCTCCCCACATTTTTGTGAAAGGCTGGTTGCAGTCTTGAGCACAGCAGTGCACCAACCACAACGTGGGTATTTCAAGAAGAAAACTAAGCAGTTTTGTAACAAGCCTAGCAAACAAGTATGCACCAGGAGCAGCAAAGCAGCAAATGCAGTACCTCTGCTTTTCCTCTGCACTCCTTCCACAGACATGTTATTATAACCAAAGTGCTGTGTTAAGGTCCTAGTATGCCTGTAAGTACTAACACACCTACTTCTGCTTCCAATAGCAGTGATGTCTCTCTTCACCCAGCAATGTATAAGCAAGAAACATTTCCTCCTCTCTAAGCACAAAAATGAGTGTTAGGAGTCTCTGTAGAGGCTCCAGAGGCAGAACCAGGCAAACCAGACAGTATCAGGTCTTGACTGACTGCTGGATCAAATGATCCAGGCCTTCCAAGAGCACATTTCAAAGAAAATTGGAGCAGTTACTGAAGGTGGAATTCACCTGACCAAGAGCTGATATCTGCAGTTTTCTGTGACGTCTGCTTCTGTCATTGCTTTTAAAGTCAGTGAAGATTCATCTCACCCTATAGAAGTCTTTAAAAAAAAGGTCAGATGAGCAGACTTGAAGCACAGTTACTTCTCTCTGTTGCTTGTAGAGGGGGGTAAGGTGCAGGATGTTAGATTATGGCTAACGGGTATGAAAAAAGCAAAATGCCAAACAGAAAACAGAATACGTGAGCAATATGCAGAGAGAAGGAGTAGTACCAGGATGGAGTGTGAAGAAAGGATGAGAAAGAGCTTTGGAGGACAGAACTGGAAACAGAGAAATAAGGAAAGAAAGAAAGAAAAGAGGGATAAGAAAGCTCCCTTGCTTGAAAAACAAACACACCCAAAAACCTATTTATTCAGGTTCCTAATTGCTTGAATTATTTATTTCTTACAGAGTGCTGTTGATGTTCTTGGCACTTAAGAATAAAGCCAAGGCTCTGTATATGAGAAAGTCACAACTTTTTTTTTTTTTCTTTTTTTTTTTTTTCTAAATTGGTGAACATGATTAACCACTGGCTCACTTAGGAAGACACACTTTTCCATCTGCTAACTTTTCCCATTAGAAAGGTACTTAGATAACAGATGAAAACACACTAGTTTTGTTCAGCCACAGCACAGGAATTAGTGTTCATACGATGAAGCTACTCTCCTGACACTAAAATAAAAACCTTAACACCACCAGGAAAAAAAGAATCCACAGATAAACAATGACTTAAAGGTTCAGCTGGGCATAAACCTTCCTAACTGCAGTAGTTTATTTCTTCAGTGACTGAAATAAGTTAAGATCCTGCCTGGCTAAAGAAGGTAAAAATAGAGGTTTGGTAGTTAAGTCCTAGCAAGGATTCAAAAGGTGGTTTTGAAGGAGAAATTTTAGGTTGCTTGTTGTAATTGAAGAAGGAGGTTGTTCCAGGTATAGAGAGAAAGCAATGTGAAAATACTGCAGAAATTAAACGTTCTGCAAGGCAGTCCGTCAGTAATGCACCCAGAGTTCTGGATGGGTGCATTTTAATTAAATCAAAGTAAACAAGTCACAGCAGGGCCAAGTGTGAGCCAAGCTGTAGGCAGGCTTGACATACGAGGTTTGAAGGTGAGTCTGAGGAAGTCTGAAGTTGCTGAGGAATGAGAAAAGACAACAACAAAGAGAGAAGAGCTGGGTAATATGCTTGGGGGAGAAAGAAGGACAGTAACTGTATCTGCAAAATGATGAACAGCCTACAGCAGTGAGAGATGAAGGGTGTACAGGCTGGCGGGGAGATGGTTTTACTTGTCAGTGTGTGGCTGAGATATATAACCCACCAGGGCTTATTAGGAATGGTGCTCATGGTTTACATGTTTTTCCAGTCCTTATCTTTACCGCAGACATCTAGAACAAAATACCCTTTTGAATTATATTTTTAAGGTTCATTCATGGGTCATTGACCATATTTTGCATTTTAATGCAAGTTGGTCCATTTATTTCTTAATTCTGTCACTGGTGAATTGTGCAGCAGCTGAGTAATGAACAGATACTCTAATTTTTGGAAGCAAGTTTAGATTAAGTTCATGAATGTCTGTAGAGATTAGTAACAAAAAAAAAGTTCCTCAGTTTCGCTCCCCAGGAATTCTACAAGGTTGGGACTTTGAGTTTATAAAAAAAAAAAAAAAAAGAAAAAAGGAGCATTTACCCCTTTCATGAGAGGCAGCCCATTCTTCAGGAACTGCTTTATGTGACTAAAGCGACAAGGAGGACAACATGATGGATGGGTGTACAAAACGTATGCAAAATGGAAAACAAATCAAAAATCTTCATCCACGACTAACATTACAAAAGTGATGATCCTGAGCTGCTCCCCTTGCAGTGCACGTATTTTCCCCTGATATTTTCCTTGGATTGAGCAAAAAATAAATAAAAACCTTGCTAAAAAATCTAAGCTAATAACAAATAGCATTTGTGAGCAAGTGATAGGACAACTGGTCAAAATATTTTCCCCCAGATATTTCACCATCATTTTACAGGAAAAGGTAAATATTCATATAGCTCAAATGTTCAAGTGATCTAATAGTTACAGCTGTGACATGTTTTTTATCTAAAATGAGAATATAAGTTTTTATACTAAAACTATTAAATCTAAGGCCATTTATCTTATGACCGCTTACACATACAGTACACTGATTCACAGAGAAAATTATGGACACAGCTGTAGGCACAGAAGAATTTGGTGTATCTATGGAAAGCAGACTTATTAACAATTCCTAGAATATTCCCAGAATGCCAGGTTTCAAGACATTATGAATTCAATTAATTGTAAAATGCTTTTAGAATTTACAGTTACATAGAAGAGTTTTGCATGTCATTAACTGTTCATACTTCTCACCAAAGAGGTCTTAAATTAAATAGTAAATAAATTACATTAAACATATTAAGCTCAAAATTGATTACCATGATAAAAGTGCTCATTTTGAATACATACATGCTTTTGTCTGAATGTCTCTTGCAAGACAGACGGCTTGGGCTCTTTTTGTAACAACAAAGACACCTGAAAGGAGACTTTGTTCAACAGCAAATTAAGCTTCATTCTCTGTGTTTACAGTGGATGAGTTAACTGCTGGAGGTATCATGGGATATCTGTATATAGAAAATGCACTAGTTTGATACCATAGATGTAAGCATCCTGACTGTCAGTTAATAACAGCAGCAATGTTCTCATGGAAAGTAGGCTTTTAAAATATGGGTTTGCATACGGAAAGTATTTCACAAACAGGTCCCATTTCAGATATCTCAGGTTTTTATAATTTTAAGCCATTTTTTATTTCAGCTCTATATTTTTGGTAACTATTATGCAGATACAACACAGCAGAGATGCATACATGTATTCTTGAAATTCCCAATATACAGCCCTGAACCCCCACTTTTTCCATCCCATTTCACCTTGCTTCACTGTAGTCGTCAGTTTTACATTCTTGACAGTTAAGGCTGACTTGACAATTATGAGCTGAGCCAATACGTACTTTTCAACGGGAATTCAATGGTAGGTGAGGCAGTCCTATTGATCTACGAATCAAATAACCTTTCTTTTTCCACATCTGTCAAACAAATATACCTAATTCAACAAAAAATGTCAGCACAGGCTTAAGCTGATTATTATTGAAATATAATGAAATATTTAAACTTGACCGCTTAAGGAAAACCATGTTTTCAATTGTCCAGCTGAGCAGACACCTAAACAAATAATGTATTAACCTTTCTTAGGTTGCTAGTTGACACTAACCAGCAATTTCACAGTTGAATTTTATATGTAAAATTGCATATAATGTTCTTGGTCCAAGGCCTGACAACCATGTACTTCAGAATGTCTCCTGAGACCCTGCAGAGGATTGCTGTCATTGTCCTCGTGACCCAGTAGGTCAACAGTAGAATGCACAAGTGTCTTGTGATAATAATCCTTTGACTAACTCACAAGGCTAGCTTCTATATAATCCTGCATCAGCAATATTTTTGCTGCTCCCATGGCACTTCCTTCCTCTATCCTGTTTTGTGGTGGGTTTTTTTTATAACCTCTCCAGTTCTGGATTTTCTCCAAGAATAGATTATTTCACCTTCTTCCAGTAAAGGTGTCAATAGCTAGTTTGCTCATCGTCAGCTACTGAAATATTTATTTTAGGATTATATGCATTCCAGACACAGAGCGTAGCAACTGCAATTCTGCAAGTGATCTTTTTTCCATCTTCACAGCATTACTATGCTTTGGGAACAGCCAAAGCTCTGACATGCCTATATTCTGTAACTACTGAAAGGCTCCAGTCTCACCAGAGCTTTAATAGGGATGCCACAGCTGATCAAACAATTGCCAGTCTGTTGCAGATCTTCTGAGAGCTGCGGCAGTTTTCATTCATCATCACACACCCAAGTAATTGAACCTCCAGGGCAATACTGTCAAGCATCATACTTACTAGCGTTATGACACTTGCAGTATTGTTATGAGTGCAGTTCCTGGACATTTAAGGACAAGAGGCAGTGGAAGTAGAGAATGATTTGAAGGTCTTTTCAAAATATTTAACACTTTTCTATACAAGAAATAGGAACTATATACTGGTCTTAATTTATTATTACTCTTGTTGCAAGTTTCCTTTCTGTCCACCCATTCAGCTATCTTATCCCTTAAGTATACAGCTCTGGAAAAAAAACTTAGTGATCAAAACAATCATAAGTGCTAACACTCTATTATTTGATTCAGACTTTTACGAAGTCTACTTGGTAGAAATAAGACAAACAGGAAAGCACAGAGGGAAGAGAGGGAAATAATTTGTAGATCAGTTTAGTCAGCTTTCTCTTGTGCATCAGTTTGAGAAAAGAGACAAAGGACAGAATGGATTTGGATATCAAGCTTACCTAAGAAACTGAGATGATCTGTTTCGGGATTATGCTTAACTCCTGCTACACGCTTAATTACAAATTCGATTTCTTTGCATTAACACCTTTTTTTTTCCTCATTAAAAAAACAAAACTGAAAAACAACCCTCTTGGTGAAGCTTTGATCTGCACTCAGACAGCAGCCCTTGAGCTCGCCTTTGTTACTTGATGTAAACATCCAAATGTGTTTTGAGGATCAAGGCTGTTTCACCACTCAGTGCAGTAAAATGGCAAGAGACACAAATTGACTTCAGGGTAAACAAAACATGTTGAAGAACAGAGTATTATTTTGTCTTTTTGTTTCTCATATAAACTGAAAACACAAAAATCACATGTTAAGTGGCCAGACTTGGATTAGGCAGGCATTGTAGGAAGCTATTGGTTTTAGACTCGGTTTGAAATTAACCCTTGGGAGCTGACAAAGGTAGGACAGAGCAAGGCTAGCACAGCAGTTGTCCAGGAGCCAGCAGCCCCATTGCTTTAGCCAGGGCTGTAAATTCAAGTACCTCAATGTGCACAGTGGATTCAGTATCACACTCAAAAGGAAGCTGTCTGTCAATAAAGAGAATCCAAAACAGACAGCTTGACGTCAGTGTCATAAACTTCATCCAGAAGCCTACTGGCAACTAGCATAGTGAGCTTCTCCTTTTATTGTTCCAAATAATATTCAGTAAAATTGCCTTTGTAAATAGTGAGACTTTACGCCTAGTAATCCAGTGCATGGTCTCTCCAAAATGTGATGTTTCTACAAATTTCTCTTAAACATATTGGGATATATACCAAGTGGCCATGCTTTAGATCTGATTATCCACATTAACATTTCTTAAACTGGAAAAATGTAAATCATAGGAAATACTAAACAAATTGAAGCTATGAAAATGGAATAATTCTCTGAACAGAGCCGCTGCCTCCATGCACTTCCTTTGTTTCACTTTTATTCCTCATAAACAGAACCATAAGAGGTGACTGAATTTTGTTTCCATTTTTGGTTAATGTGTTTATCTATTTCTCTTGTACCATTATGGATAAAAAACCACCTACTCTTTCAAAGAAAGAATGATTACATAGGCCACTGGAGACCTGTTCTACATTAGCCCATAATCTAGACCAAGGCATTCATCTGGAAAATGGACTCTCAGCTTCAGTGTCCCTCTTCTGAACTAAGTGGAGCAGGGACTGAAGGGTCTCTCACATCTTCTGAAGGCAAGCTTGCCAGTCAGCTACTGAGTATATTTATTTTAAGAAACATTAGTAAGCACATTGTCATCTGAATCCCTACATTTCCATGAGAAGTTTTCTTTTCAACAAGTCTGACCTTTTCTTTAAAAATGAACCTCAACCTAAAATTTCAGATCACCTATTTACAATTAGTATTAATTATAGTCACTTCTCCTGAGGAGAGATGCTGTATCAATGTTATTCCACCAGAAATCATAGCCAGAAACAAGTTTGCCGGAAATTCAGTACTGCTAGGAAGCTTAACTTATCACTGTATGAGCAATTACTTCTTCAATAAATTATGCAGCATTTTGTTAATCAATGTATTACCTGTTCAAACAAGAAACAAAATCCTCCACTGTGCATATATTAACAGTAGATAAGAGTATGAAACATTATGCTGCAAGGAAACAGAAAGAAGAATGGTGTGGGGATTTAGAGCTCTAAGTTCAGAGTGAGACAGGAGAGATGTTTACCACAGAGTGAAAAATGTTCTATAACGAATCGGTGAGTTGAAGAGAACATCAAAGCTGTGAATATTTACAATGCATTTATCTCTTTCTAAGCCAGTAGGAGAGGAAGATCCTGGCATTTCTTGGAATTGCCCTGCTGTGTTCCCACATTTTAGTGTGAAAACAATTATCATTCATTTCTTCAAATTACATGGAAGTGTTGCTTCTGCTAAATAGTGTCACTTTCACTTCATAAATTTCTTTTGGCTTCACTGTACATTTGACCCATTTTTAGATCATACAGCTTATTAAGCAGGTCGCTGTGAACTCAACCAAAACATACCAGATGTTATTTGAAATTGAGAATTTAGTAACCAACCAATCACTACAAAACAAGAATAAACATCCTGACCAGAGTGTACACATTAGGTATTTAAAACTAGCTATACGTGTTAGGTTCTGTCTCAGAGCCTTCTATACTGTGGTCACATTGCTGCCTATTGAATGGCACAGCATTGTGTGAGGTGATCACAGCCAATTCACAACAGCTTAAAATGTGACACTGACCTTTTATTACATTTAAAAAAAAAATCTGAAAGAACCCTTGTTAATAAACTAGGCTATAAATCCACAAAAATGTCCTTATTTGGGATTCCTACATATCTTTCAGAAATAAATTGCAGTGTTTAATTGCACTGTTTACTACCACATTTTTTAAACCTTAAAAGTCATCTAAATGTTGATTCTTTGGGTTTTTTTACTTCTCAGTTGGAACCACTTAATTCTCTGGCAGAAGGTTTTTCTGGAGAAAATACCCTCTGACAAAAAAGATATACTGAAAGCCATATAGAGTGACTGTAATATTTTCTTTTTTTTTAGCTACAATAGCATATTATTTAATATGATATATTATTTAATAATGGATCTGTAGCTGTGTCCAAAAATACAATATGGAACATTACTATCTCTTTTTAATTGCAAGTACTGAATTTATATCGCTAGAGTTTGTTGTTTCTGAGGATTCAACTGAAAATATAACCCATCACACCTTAATGGGCAATCTCATTTTTAGTCATGAGGATAACTTAGGTTTGCTACAGAATGCTAGTTATTTAGACATAGGTAGCAAGCATACTTTGATCGCAAGACCTTGCGATCAGTCAGCAGGGACAGTAGCCAGCTACGCAGTCAGCTAGGGCTGTATTTTGTTTCGGCTTCTGTCAATGTTCCACTTTGGATCCTCCTCCAACTCTTCTGCCTGTAATCTCCACCATTCTCGGAGACAGTAACAAATTGCCTATTTCTTTCCCCTGTGGGTCGGAATGATTGATTTGTCGATGTCTAGTTAAAGCTTATTACAAAGTAAGCAATATTTTGCACAAGTCTTTATATGTCTTCATATTCAGAGGCTGATCTTTCTAAAAGATAATGTTAGGAATAGAACACAGATGCAGGCACAAAGTTTTCGACCTCACCTGTCTTGTAGAAGAAACTTAGTGCAAAATTTCCTTAGCCTTCCCATTTCAAACAAATTAATCATTTCAGTTTGGGATGCCTAGTCATTCAGATACATCACATCTTGAGCTTGCTACAATGAAGCAATTATGGCAGAAAGGTACTATGTGGTTTAGCAGAGTATAAACAATTTCCACAGATATATTAAAATGCTAAAATGGGAGCAAATTCACTGTAGGTGTGAAACCTGCCATCCTTTGGGGGCTACGAGGCTGGAAAAAAACTGCATCAGTGGAATAGAGCAAGAATCCCAATTATGAAGCTGGACTTGGTCCCTCTTCTGTTACATCTTCTATCACATCCACAGCTGATCTTTTCTGCTAGATGCTGCTGCTGTATTTGGTTTTCTCAGTAAGAGAAATGGGTGTGTTTAATGTCCTTCCACCGTCTCTCTACTATCACCTCACAGAATGAAAACGTGAAGCTCAGCTATGTTATTTTGGGGGATCACGAATGTGTTTGTCTCTCCTCAGGTTATGGGTAATCTGAGCTCACCTTTTCAAGGTTAAAGACATTGAACGCTAACAAACAAATAAGATTTATGAAGATTTTGCATAAAAATCACATTTAGCTTATTGTGACATAAGTCATGATCCAGCACAAGAAAAACAGCTTATACTGTGTCATAAAAACAAAACACAGATAGACATCTCCCTTCTTTCATTCCTTGTTGCTCTTGACTATCCTTTGGTGGTAGTTCAGAAGTTCTTTATGTTTTCACAATTCTACTCTTGTGCAAGTCCCACCACGTAAAATGTCACTTCTGTTCCACAACTCTGTCTTCTCCTTTGTTAAGTGGAATGTGACCCCTTTGCTACCTGAAGTCCTCTATCAGTCAGTGAATCTGTCGCTTATTTACCAAACATCTGGAATTCAGACTTGAAAGCTGAGTTTGCCCTTGGCAATATCTCTTGGTCCGTGGGTGCTATAATTAAATCTATGGTTGTTGAAGTTTAGCAGCACTCCATTGTTAGTCTTGTGTCTAAAGCAAGAATTTCTTCTGTTACCTTTTTTAGGTTTTAGATCAATACGAAGACATTCAGTAATACAGAGTATGAACAAGCCCCATATTTAGAACAGAGTGCACTCAGACCCAACTTTTACAGGCAGAAAACCTCTAGTATCAAGCAGAATTCCTAAATTACTTATTGATGCCTCCGAAGAATTTCTCATGGCAGAAACAGTCATAACATGTTCTTTTCTATGAGCATTTTTACAACATGAAATAAATCATTCCAAGAAACCTTCTCTCAAGCTGGGTTTAAACTCTCAGCAGCTGGGTAGCTAAAAAACGTAACACACACATAAACCTTATGGTATCAAGACTCAGATTTAGCTAACAGAAGAAAAAGCCAGAATTTGAACTGCATGGACTTTTCTTGATCTTAAAGTGTCTAGCATGCTAGCATAGACCAAAAAAAGTAGAATATTTTGGCTTAGCTTCAGGAATATCCTCCAGCTCCTCTGTGCTGTTTCTGTAATACAATGCAAATATTGAGGTGGTTAAACAATCACTTAATCAGATGCTTCACCACTGCCAGAAAAGTGAAAATCACTATGTCTAGCACAAAATTATTTTTAAAGTAGTTTATATACAGTAAATACAAAGGAAAACAAAGGCAAAAAGAAAATACCCACATGTTCTTCATCAGTAAGGGAATTCATTTCCTTCTATATCAATATAATGAACTGAAGATTACTGAGGAAAAGGCAAAAATAAAATCTCCATGGTGCTGTTCATGACATTAACTTAGAGCCTCATTTCAGTTCCTGAAATCCATAACTTGCAATAATCTACATCAGGAATGTGGTTCCGTTGCTAGTTTTGGATTCTCTTGTTAAAGCACAAAGACTGTTGAGATGGAGTTATCTCAAATTGTAACTATTTGATGTTAGCTGAGAAGCACTTTAAGAAGTTTCTTTTCAGAATGGAGTCTGATTTGCAAACACAGACTTTCAGTTCTTAAAAAGGACACTGTCATGATACACTTGACAAACAAAAAATGTAATGGCATAATGAAAATTCAACACAAAATAAAAACCCCAAGAGGTTACTGTCTCCACATATTCTAAAAGAGAAATTATTTCCATGTTTTAATAATTAGTCTGTCTCATAAAGAAGGCTGATAATGGACATTAGTGAAACTGAGTTCAACATTCAAAGTTTCTAATTAAAAAATGAGTCCATTCTAAAAAGTGAAAAAAAAAATTATCTCTTTTTCTTCCAAGTAACTCGTTGCACCGTGCCCAAAGCCCTATATCTGACAGAATACATTCGTCCCATTATCTTTTCAAGGGTTATGTTAAGTAAAACAAATAAAGACTGAACCGTGACCTTTGTGCTGCATTAACATAAGTTTATTATATTCCTTTTACTAAGCATGCTGAGGCATACAGTGGTAGTCGATTTGTACCACTGAGAAAAATAAGCTATGGGAAAAGAACCCACTGACTCAAGTTTCAGTTATATTGAATGCATAACAAGTTTCAGTTACATTGTATGGGGTTAAAACCTGTAAAACCAGCACTGGGGTAGGCACTGCACTGTGGAGGACATGCTGCCTTTTGATGCACCTGGAAATCAAGTTTTCAAGTTTTCAAGTAACAACTGGAACAATACCATGTCAAGTTTTTTCAGAAATATTTTTCAGAGACAAGTGCTGAAGAGCTTGCTTAACATTCAGCTGCACAACCTAATTTTTATTAACACAGTTGCTGCCATCATATTATTCATTTTCATGGACAGTCAGTCAACAGATACAAAAAAGTCTTTCCAACGACATATTCAAAGCTATTTCTTTTTCACAGATTATTACAGACAAATGTTGGTTTTAATATTTTATACGGTGTGTGACGATTAGTGACTAAAATTGTGATGAAAGCTGATGGAAAATAATCAGCAGGTGCAGAATTCTAAATCATTCTGCTTGAAGTTCTTTGCAGTGAAAGTCCTTGCTCTTTTTCTATGTAATATTTCCACTAATACCAGCTGTAGCTCTGCACAAGGTAAGAGCTCAGGATTTTTATACATCTTTGAGGTGAATGTTGCCAGAAGTTATCTAAGATTTATGCAAATGTACACTCTAGGAGAAGTCAGTGTTCCTTCTGCGTGGAAATCTCTTTTAAATTAATGCAGTTTTTGGCTTCAGAAAAGGGTTCCTTTCTATAGTACACTGTTTCTTAACCTTTTCATCTTGATGATCCAGAATCAAAGTAAAAATCATTCATGATCTGCTCAGTCAGAATGAAATGCATACGTGTGTGCAATAATAATCACATAATTTATTTGTGCATGGGTTTCAAAAGATGGATTGGAAATACTTGATCTTGAAGGTCACAGTGTGTGCGATAGGAAAGGAAGTTTTCTTTGCTTTCTGTTACAGCTGTGCTTCTCCAACCTTACAACCACTGATTTTTTTAAGACTTTCCCCCTACCTAGAAGAATTAAACACTGATTGAGAAACAGTAACTTAATCTTGCATACAGAAGGTCCCATGATACTATACAGCATTTTGCATCTCACTGGTGTTCAACTTTACATCTAGAATTAGCTTCACCTTTTCCTAGAAGAAGGCAAATATATTGACTATTCCCCTGTAGCACAAGGCTCCTGTTAGATTTTGAGCTGCAAGCTAAGGCAGGCCTAGCTTTCCTTATAAACCAGTTGTCTGCAGAGGCCAGCCTGTCCATCTGAGCATGCCCTGAGCCTCGGACTAAGGGACAGATCCAGGGAGTGATATGGTGAAGGTCAAATCAAGCTTGCAAACTGTCCACCCCAAGCTATGCAGAAATAAAAACTGACCCATAAGATCTGCCACTTCAACTTTACTCAGTCAAATCCTTAGTAATTTAAATAAGGAATGAATGTTGAAATGTGTCCCCTTTTAAAAAAAAAATCTATATGTTTTGGTAGAAATCCATCATGTTTCTTATCCTACAAAGGCACAAAAGTATACTTCTAAAATATGAAGTAAGCTAGAAGCTGCAGGCAATATTCAGGAGACATTGCTGGTCAACTTAAAGAGATCAGCTATGTGTACGTACAAAGGAGTATTACAGTTGAATGAATACACAAACCCTAAACACTGCAGAGCATGAAAATTAGAAGCTAAGGGAAAGCACAGACAGTTCACACTACAAAAGAAATGTTCTCATTTATGATATATACTTCTAAAATAACATCTTTAAGAGACACATGTTACTGCAGAAATTAACATACATATTTCTATGTTAATTTCATATCTGTTCATATCTAACATATATGAATGACTGCTCAAAACAGGGCATTTCATGTAATATAAAAACATGTTAAAACAGTTAGCAAAATAAGAAAAATGGAAAAAAGAAATGTTTATATATACATACATACTTCCATTCAAAGGTTAATTTACAGTATCAGCCTCTTCTAGGCTGCACTGACCTTACTTACATTGGTCCCTACTCCAGCAAACGCCAAAGTCCTGACCTCTGTAGGACTAAATAACGTGTAACTTCATTCACTGTTGGCAGAGGAAATACATTACCAATGCTGCATGCAACCTTAAGTGTGTGCTGACTGTAACCTTTGAGGCCAACTCTTCCCCCACAGAAATCAAATCAGCTTTTCATTTAATCATTCATATTGGAGCAGGAAAGATGAGATGGTCCTTGTGTTTGGTTTTGTTTGAGTTTTTAATGACAACAATGTAAAATGAATGTACAAATAATACCTTGTGCATTTGGGATTACATCCTATTTGTCCAAATTAAATCAGCTTTTTTTTTTTTTTTTTGGTTTGCACAACCCAGGAGAGTGAATCAGTAGGTGAAAAAAACAAGGGCAACAATGTAGCTTTGAGTACAGCTGTTTCCTGTACATATGAGAAATAGAAACAGCTGAACAATGGATTTAATTTAGTCTAATGATAAATGACAGGTGAAGGACTGGAAAACACTTTTTTAAAGAAAACAATTTATTTTCTTAAAATACACCTGAGAATTTTTTTCTTTTATTTTAAGACTTTTATCTTAAATTACCACAAGATACTCTGTAAAAGAAACGTACTGAAATTGAGATCACCGTATCTCACACTTAGCTTACATAGGTCCCAGTCCTTTAAATATCCCATTCCTGATTTCAATACAACTAAATAAAATGGGCAATTTTGTTCCTTGTTATAGACAAAAGTATTCATTTTACTAACGCTATATATAAACTTGCAAAATATACAAATATAAACTATAGAATTTAGAAGAGTTCAAAATTAAATCTTCAAATATTTCTAGTATAACTAGACACTAAGAGTTTTCTCTGCAACTAAATCTTTAGCAGGCATACTGTAGACAACTTTTGCTGCCTGCCCAAATGCAGACAACATGAAAATACAGTAGCAACATGTTGTTCAATATTGTTTGAATGAAAACATACTGTAAATCTTTGCTAAAAATCATGATACACATCTCATCTCTTCACTTTGTACAAAACCCAGCACAGTTCAAGAATAACGCACATTGTGAATATACTATAACTTGTTATCCTAAAGAAATTAATGAGTAAAATCAGACATATTAGACCAGTGAGAAAGAGATTTAAAAATATTAATGTTTGTACAATCTCCAAATTTTGCAGGTTATTTTATTTTAAAAAATATCTAGTGTAACTAACTAACTTGCATATTTCCTTTTGATTTAAGTAAAAAAAGGTTCAATATTTACAGACTATACAATGGAGAATGATAGCAATACATTTCTATGCAACTTGAAAAAGTTTCCATGAAGATGAAAAATCAAATCACTTCACTTTGAGAGTAGTAGTTAAAGTGTTAAAAAAAGAGAAAGGTATATTAGTAGTACTCGGATCAGGAGGAAGTTTCATACTACCAGTGATTTTACCAGATGTTTTAAATGTTTTATTTAAATGTTAGCAAGGAAGTTCACACAGGCACACAAATGTGACTATTCCTGAAAACCAAGGTGCTGGCATACAAATGGATCAAAGCAGAAAGATCAAAGACCTTGACCCTGTATTTACATAAAATTTTTCATACATGACTGAATAAAGTCATCATTATGTCAATTACTTCAGGTAATAATTATGAGTTATTATTATGTTGATAGAAGGAACAATAATTTATTTAACTGTTTCAGTGGTACATATACAGAACAAGAAACTTTCTAATTTGAACAAACAACTGTGAAATTTTTATAATGAGCAGGAAAAGAAGCAATATTAAAATTAGGCAAAGTAGATTTTATTATGTGTTGTTATTTCCTTGAAAATGTCAGGATTATGTGTTGTGAAATGTACTTTCCTTCCTTAGACAGCTTCAATTTTTGTTATTGATAACTTGGTCTAGTAAATACAGCATAAGTCTAAAAAAGTTAAGACTACAGGACTCTTGAAAGTCACTGCTAACAGTAGTAAAACTGCCAGATTTCAGTGTGGATTACTAAATGTTAAGATTAGTGAAATGAAGATTAGCAAAATTCTCTGGAGTTATTAATATGCCTGTAATAGTTTTGCACTGGATACCAAGGGAAATGTTTATATTCAGAGCCAGAACTACCCAGACGGAACATCATCGATATTAAGACGTATTGCCAAGTTTAAGGTATTTTTCTGAACTACCTACTACCTGGGTTCTTTATTTTAACAAAACAACCCAACAAACCCAAAACCAAAAAACCAGACTTGTTTCCCCCCCAAACCCCAAGACACTAGTATAAACCAGAGCACAGAGAGCACCAAAGTTGGCAGTACCTGAAATAGATCCACCACTCTAATACTGACATATCTGAAAAAGCCATTTTTCTCCTCAAGGAAAGTAAGAATTTTTTGTTGTTACTGTCCATTATTTATTTATATTTCTTTTATTTCCCAAATGCTACTGAATAATTTATGCATCTTATGAGCAAATACAAACAATTCCACAGTACCATTTGTTTTGATTTCAAAACATTCAAAACTTCTTTTACAAAAAAAAATTTTAAAAAATCAATTAAATCCATCCTCAATTTTTAATCATATTAAAAACCCTTCTATTTTTAATTGACATAAACTTCTGTATGAGTAAATGAGTGACATAGTCTAGCATTCTTATAACTTTGCTAAAAATTTTGCACAAACTCATTTCTTCTCAGAGAAAGGCAAAATTATGTTGGCATCTTAGCTTGAAAATGTAAATAGACAGTAAAAACCAATCTTAATCTTCTGACACTTGGATTTATTGTCATATAATATATAATTGTCAGAAGCTTCTCAATCTTCTGACAGTTGGAGTCATGCAGTATCTATGCACTGGCTGTTTGAACTATTAACTGTTTAACTTAAAAGAACAAGTGTAGGGGAAAAAAAATTGTTCACTTTGAGATACATTAAGAAATAGGTCTCCTCTAAACTCTCCTTTTACATGGAACATATTTTTTACTAATTAACAGAAAGTCACTGTTCTAAGGTTGCTATCACAGGCTTGAAGCCAGCAAGTCTAATGAACACCAATCATTTCTTGTGCCAGTTACTTGCAAAAAATAGCGGGCAAACTTAATTCAAACTGTAGGTGCATACCACAACCCAAAAGAGATCTGAGATGCTGAGAAAGAAACTGAACTATCTATCTGGACAAATTCCTATGAAAAACTGTTGAAGGAAAGTGCATACAGGAGAAGGAAAGTAGTGAAAGCACCAGAAAGTGCATGGCAGACTTTGCCAGTACAGGTAAATTCTGTGACCCTAGAAGAGGTCTGCGAAAACATTTTTTCAGTCTACAGTGCTAGGTGTGAGAAGATGGTTACTTGGGGGCAAAGAAAATTTCTCCTGCTCTTTGAACCTTCTTTTGCCCAGCACTTTATCATTCTTTGCAAGCATACAAAAGATCATTAAACAATCCCAAACTTCATTGCTAGTTCCTCTAAACTGGGACAGTCTGTAAGAGCCCAATTCTGGCTGCCACTGGTCACAAGGGATAAAAATATGAAGAATATAATAATCTCTCTGCACTGGTATCACTAGCTTTTCATACATTTTATACACTGTGTGCAATACATGCAGCACAGTACCGGTCTGGTTCTGGAGTGTGTGCAAAGTCTGTCTCATTAGTGGTGGACTTGGTAGTGTTAGGTTAATTGTTGGACTCAATGATCTTAAGGGTCTTTTCCAACCTAAATGATTCTATGATTCTATGATTTTCTCATGTCAGAGCAAGACATTTCTGTATGTCATCTCTCTGAGTGCCCTTGTATGCTTTGAATGGAAACCTCCACACAAGTTGAGATAACTGCAGTAAGTTGCAATGCACCTCAATATGTATTTTTTGGATCTACAGTTGCCCCACTGCACGAATATACCTAAAAAGACCCAGTCATCTAGATGAGGTAGGAAAGGGGGAATAGCAAAGATTCAACTCAGTATTTCAGGCTAGAGTAGTTCTAGTATGCACAAGTGGTGTTTTAATGTACTGCACATATTCTCCATCTCATTCCTTACAAATATTCATATTTTGCTTGTTTTCTTTAACTATCATCCTAACTAGAGGACTTCACTGAACTGTTCATAATGAAACTTGAGTCTTCTTTCTATGATGTCAAAGTTAACATAGATCCCAGCAAAGTAGATAAGTATTGTAACTCATAGCCTTTGTGTATATTGGTATCTTTTACAATGCATGGTGAGCCAGACTTGGCTACTAAATGCTGTGGAATTGAAAGGACACTTGCCACATAATACCTCTAGTAGAACGAGATATGAATACTACAGTCTGCATGTAGACTACAAGATCAAGAGGTACCAGATAACAGAGTGAAGAGGTACCAGATAACAGAGTGAATAACAGGTAGAACTGCCTACTACCTACTCCACAGTCTTTGCATAATTGCTCAGTGTATTCTACCACTCTTAAAGCATCAGGAGCTTCTACAGAGAGAAACTTTTTTCATGATGGAATACTTCTAAATAGATTGGAAAGTGCTATCAGTGACACAGTAACAGGAGAGAAAGCTTAACACGTACAGCAAAGTTAACCTGGGTTTTCTCTCCCATGGATATCCAAACAAAATTCTACACATAGCCACTGTTTTTATCTCAAACTGATAAGAACCCAACAAGCCCATAAGACCATCAACACAGGGTCAGATCAATGACCAGTGTTCTGTTCCTCCCAATGCATACTTGGAGAAATGTATTTTTCCATGCTCTCTCTAGTTTTAAGAGAGAAGTGTCTAAGGAGAAGCAGAGCGTACAATGATGCTTTACCTGGATCCAATAATCTGTAGCTTCTACCAGCTAAAGGACTTCCTGAAACAAGGTGTATTTTCATCATTATTTTCTTCTGTTGAAACAGGCAATAGTCTGAAATGCTGGACAGAGCCAGACCTTGTATTAATTCTTCTCAAACGTCATTAGAAACACCCCCATTCAGTGGTATTCCTTTGCAACAACACATTTTCCAGATCATAAAAAATGTGTGTTCAGATAAAGTTTGTGCTGTCAAAGAATGTGTAGAGGTGTCTATTTTTACAAAAGTTGAAAAGTGTTGGTATTGACCAGGACTGCCCATTTATCTTTAAGAAGGAAAGAAACAGAATAATCATAAAATACAGAGGGAAAAGACAGGAATAGAAGCAGTAAGTCACTACTGGAGTTGTGAAGGATATTAAAAAAAGCCTGGAAGAAAAGCTTCCATTTGCATAGGCTTTGAGAAGACAGAATGTCCTACTGAAATCTTAGCTGTCACCAAACTTACTTGTTTGCTGCTTTGGCAATATAGAAAATTATATTTGTTAACATAGTCCTTTCAAAAACTTTTGTGAATAACTGCCAGGAGTTAGAAAGAACAGAAACATCTGCTTGAGGATTAATGGGGATAACTGTTCCTGAAATTTCTCATGACTACACCAGTCTTTCTAACTGCTAGACATGTGCCTATACCACACCATCCTCACTTAAAATCTGAGCAGGGAAAAAAAACCCAAACCAACCCAACAGTGTTTACCATGACAACACAATCTGTCCACTGCAGATCACTTCTGCAAAGGTGACTGTTGTCATCTGTCTGAAAACACGCCACTGCTGCTCTTGCATTTCCAGAAGATGGAGCAGCTCGAAGTAGCTACACTAATGGGATTTATTAGACCGCTAGCTCTGCCTTCTGCAACTTTAGTTTCCTCCCAGTATAAAATAGGCCTCCTGGTCTTCAAACGTCTCACAGTGACAGGAATGGGAGCTGACATGCTTGTCAATAACACAGAGCAAAACCCATGATTTGTGAAACAGAACACATAAGCCTTTGAAGCTCATACAAAAGACTGATTCTCAAACAGAGACCTCGGCATTGTCCAACTTGTTCTCTTTAGATGGGCTGCAAAGGAGGACACATGACACACATTTATCTACGGATTCACAAATTCCACAGGTAAAACACTGAAATGTGAAATCTGTATTCTGATAATTTGTACCTCCCTCCCATATCTGATATTTTTTCTCTCTATAAAACACACACCCACATTGTTCCACACCTGTGCAGCAATGTGTATGCACTCGCTTCCTGAAGCGCAGCACTAACTGCTAAAAACTTTACAAAGTGCCCCCAGCGAAGAGCTCTGTTCCACGCAGTCATTTCCTATTATACTTGGATATACTGGTAATCCAGGATCAAACTGCTGGTTTTCAAAGGGGAGTCATGGTTAGAGAAAGGATCAACCATCACAAGAACAGTGAGGACTGCAGTTGACCAATGTGACAGTCAGAATTTGTGGCTTGCAATACACTTGCACTCTGCCACTAGCTGCCTGGAGGTTTTTCAATAAATGGCATAAACAGCTTCAGAGGAACTCAGAAGTGGTAAGACGTGAAGCTTTGTCTTCCTCTCTCCCAGGTCAGGGAGATTTCTCCACATCTGCTATTTAATGAACGAGTCTCTGCTTATCACTTTGGAAATTAATATAGGAGGCCTACACCATGGTGCATCTGTCCTCCGATTTTGCAAATTCACCTTAATATACTAAAGTACATTAATGTACTTAGTGAACTTCGATTTTTTCTGAAAAGGAGGAGGAAAAAAGGAACCTGGAGGCAGATGGTATCTACCATTAACTGAGGATCTTTGAATTTGCCTCAGATACCTAAAATGCAAACTACAAGCCACAAAGTATCTCAAATTTCTGAAGAAGGCTACAGAGAAAAGTCAGAAATTCCAATTAAAACATTGCAAAATATTGATTTTTTAGTTATTCCCTAGTTTTCTAAGTAACTCAATTAGTTTACTATGAAATCATAGCAAAATTTATAGAATGTTCCAGAGGAAATTTGTATTTTTTGAGGTTTGAGTTGTTGGTTTTTTGGTTTCGATTTACGCAACAAAGATGTGAAGTTTCTTTTAGAATGGCCTTCTAAAAACTGAAGTCATATCTATTGAGCAACTACTTCTTCATCACAAAATCACATATAAAACTTCTGTGAATGTTCAGTATTAGAAATTGTGCTAATCTAGCAAGGAAAAAACTTAAGATTCTAAGTCTTGTCACTAATCTAAGCTGGCATTAATGTCAATATTTTAAAAATTGAGGCAGAGAATTTATAATTAGCATTCCAGTAATACTATATTTCAGGGGAGAGTATGGTGATCCAGGAGACATTCATTCCTGGGGAAGTTCATTTCTACTCCGCTAAAACCTGAACATTATGTTCTTGAGGACTGTCCTACAGCAATACATACAATTATCTTTTGATTGTGGATTTTTAGTCATATAAATGTTAAACATTTTTATTACAGATTTTTTTTGGAATTCCCTTTTTACAAAGTCCATGTACATTTTAAAATTTGCAGAGCTGAATAGGTATGAAAGAGCAGTAATGAAAAGGAACGAGAATTATTGTTATAAAGCAGGCAGAGCATGTAATAAAACAGAACTAATCCAATGCATAACGTTAAAGTTGGACAACTTTATCATGAAAGGAATACCTCATGAAAGGCAAACAAACACCTTACTTTTCCTTTTCATATGTGCATCTGTGCTATTATAAATTTATCAAATAAAGGACAAAGAAAATGAACAAATCAAGAACTGACTGTTTAAAGGAATGCAAAGTCAAAGCAAATCTCTCAAATAATTATTTGTCAGTAGATAACAAGGGAGAAGCAGATAATTAATATTTAATTTACTGAGTTATTTCATTAGTTGCAAGGTCTCAAAGCCTTTAACTTCCAGGCTTCATCTCTTAATAACTTCTCCCTCTTAAATTTATACAACATTAAAAGTTTAAATTGTTTTTCAGAAACTATCTAAGATATAAAGCTGAATGGATTTGGGAAAAGCCTAGAATCTATAATTTTATTTTTTAATTAATATACTTTGCTCCAGCATTTATATTTGCTATTTCAGACTATGTTTCTTAGAAAGTCTCCAGATGGTTGATTTGAAACTAAGGTCAGCTTTTTGGACATTTTTGTTATAACAGCACCAATGTTAATAAATAAATAAATGAGATTCTCCTTAATAATGGCCTGCTTTAAAAATCATAATCTCATTACTTCAATGTTCATTTAGGTAAATTGTGGGTCTCACCTTGACATTTAATTAGTCACTTGGAAAAAAAGGAAACAAAACAAACCAACAAACACATTCACGTGGGCATGTATTTGCACTGCATAACAGTTATTGCTTAATTATCTTTGTTTCAGAAGCAATATTTATTCACTTCACCTGCTAAAATTGTTAGCCTCTCACAGTTCTCTGTAAATGTAATATCAAATATAAAAACATTTTCTCATTTCCCTTTTATATCCAACCCCTCTGTTTTGCATCCTCAAAGTGATGTCCTTAAATGTCTCTTCCACTCTCTCTTACCCCAAATTAGTTTGACAAACACACAAAAAATAAGAAGTAAATATTTCAATTTTTGCTATAATGGAATATTTGTCCTTTAAGATATTCCCTGTCTGGAGCATGTACTGTGCTTTACTCAGCTTCATTCAATTCATTTTTGGTATCTAACATAGGGAAAAATGTCTTTCATTGGTTCTCATCATTCAGATACCATTTCCAATCTATTGTACGTGTGTATCATTTGAGTCAAGTGTTCACCTCTAGCTGCTTTGAAAAATATTAATAGGAAAACATGCTCACCTTCAGGCTCCCCACAGAGTGTACACTGTGACTCTGCAAAGAAAAGGAGATAAATTATAATTTCTTGATTTTAAGATCTCTCATAATTACATCCAAATATAACAAAACTTACAGAACTCAAAGTTAGTATGAAAAATGCAATTCTATTTTCAGCACCCATTTTTTAACAGATGCAAAATAACTTTCAAAAAATAATTTTTGCAGGAAGAATTTTAAAATAGAACTATATAAATGTCTAGTTACATTTATATAACTATCACCTTCATAGACTCCAGCTGAATGCATTCATGTAGCAGGACTTTTTGCTTCCACATGACTTTTTTGTATTTGTAGATGTACAATGCTGCAGTGACAACAGCCATTCAAATAAAAAGTTTAAGCCTCCTAATATTTTATTATTGGAGGTAGCAAACAATAATAGTGACAGAGTTATTATATTCCTTTCTCATAAAAGACTTCCAAGTCCTCCCAAGCAAGAGGAGTAAGTCAAACGGGCAATGTAAAGGTGCAGTTATACTCTGCAAAATATTCAAGTACAGAAATGAAGGAAATAAAACTCCATCATAACAAACAGATGGTCTCTAAATGTACAATTACTATTTTATTCACACATCACTATTTGGAATTTGGCTGTCTTAAAAATTATTTTGCATAATGTACAAATATATACACACATGGAGGAAATATTCTAGCGTATTCCTTGAGATTGAGCTGCTTCAGGTGTTAGTATCAAGTTGTAGAACAAAGCTATTGTTTAGAATCCAAATACCAGAATCAATTGAAATCACAGGGATTGTAATCTAGTTGGCAGATAATTCTGATATACTGGAAAAAGTCCTACTAGAACACGACAGCACAGTATATTTTAAATCACAAATCTCTGAAATCTCCATTTTAACACTTGGCTGAAAAATTACATCTCTAACAGCAACAAGTATGCTGAAGCAAATATATATATATATATGCAGGCACACACACATGCACATGTGCGCATGTACACATTTTTATATAAATTCAGTACAAAAAGCAGTTTAACACGCCTGGTTATATACAAATCCAATTCAAAAGCTTGCTGAAGTTATCTCCGGCCTTGAATGGACTTTAGCTGTGATCCTGACTCGAAGGCAAAAAAAGCCAGAAACATAGAATATGAAACACATACGTTGAGTAGATTGACCTTTATAGTGCCACTGTGACATTGCCAGTTATTTAGAAGGACTTTCTCCATACAGATAAGAGGTTGTCTCACAGTAACCCACTGTTGTAATGGTATTTGACCCTACATCTTTCACATATTTTAAAAATGTTAATCATTCTTTTTTACTCATGGCAGAGGTTGTAGTGTGCATGAGGGAAAGGAACAAGAAAAATTATGTTTATCCAGGCAACTCTGCTGCTGGTAGGTGGATCATAAATTTTAAAACAGCATAAAGTTGCATGAAAGAGAGGAATTAATTTTGATGCAGTTCAGCACCATGAAACATGTAGTTGAACCGTCTATTGATAGACTCACTAGTGTCCCCAGCAGATCTGACAAACTGAAAACAACACCCCAACGGCAAGCTTGAGAAAAACCCCCAGTGAAAAGCATGAAAAGCCTAGTCTCAGATAACACAGGCCTGTTTCTTTCACTGCTGGATGAAAAACGCACTTGCCACAATCTGAAGTGATGTAGAGGAAGCAGCTGAAAAGATTTTTTTTTCCACTTTTAACTCAAAGACTTTCTGAGGTTTTACTGAGAGGGGCTGCCTGCCTGTGTGCAGTTTATTATTCTGATTGATAAGGAAGAACAAGCTGAGACTTGGTTTCTGAACTTCTGACTTTTTGCTGATCCTCTACGTCCTGCTAACAAGTGCTTCACTGGTTTGTTACGATCCAAAGAGTCTGCCTGAAATTTTTTGCAGCTTTAAACATCATCTTCCAAAGGTTCCCACTCAACAGTACAAATTATTAGCTTCCTCCCTCTTTTCCTCACTAACATAAATTAGTGCCAATATGGTAAACCTGCAGCACAGTAGGTATTCTAACTGCAAAATAAGGCTTGTAGGTATAACTGGTGCCAGAAAGTTGTCCAAAAGGTAGCTAGGTATCAGCACTATCCCTGCCAGCCAACCGCTTTTTTGGACTTCTGTCAGGTGTTTGTTTAAGGTCCCATGTTTACGGGCAAGCCAGGTGTTTCCTCCCCCACCTCAGCGTGCCTGGGAAGAGTTCATGGGGGGATTTTGTTTCAATTCATCAATGTGTGCCTTCCAGGGGTTGGGAATCATTTCAAACTGGCAGCAGCACCTCTCTTTCTACACTGGTAAGAAGCAGACTTTGTGGATGCGGATGATTCACCAGTAAGCCTCTGTTGACGAACTTCCCCACTGTAGTTTGTTAGTGTGGGGGAGGACTAGATACCCTTTTTGTTGTGCTTGACACATAGAGATCGAGTGACAAATAAAAACACAACCACTTCTACTAGACACATGAACAACATGACAAGGAGGTTGTACAGAGCAGTTTTCCAGAGACCCTCTGTGTCTGTGTGTGTGAGAGAAAGAGAGACAGAAATAAGTCTATTTAGATCCATACTTCCTGTGGGTATTGTTGTGAGATTGCATGTCCTAAGTTTCCAGGACTAAAATCACATAAAACATACACATCACACTCAAATATCTGTAGGTTTACATTATACAGTAATACAGAAATATTAAAATCCTGTAAAGAACCTATGTCTTGAAACTTACTTTAACTTCTTTTCTCTGTAAGGAAGTTGCTATATCTTGGTAGAAAAGATCTTTCTGGAAGATAGCTCAATACTAAACACCTGTACTAATTTGGAAATTTTGTAATTTAAATTTCAGTTCTGGGATCAGATGACAGCAATGAAGGACATGACAACAGTGTAAAAAGTTACCACTCCATCAGGTGAAATGACATTGTTTAGGCTGAGACGCACCTCACCTACGGTTGGGTGTCTCAGCATTAATGTTCAAAATCTAAACTAGTCTTAAAAGATTTACCAATTAGTGGAAAGAAACAGCCACCTAACCTGCCTTAGAAACCTGTGTTAGCATGAGATAAATCAATAAATTGCTTTTTGTAAGTACCCATTCCTTTTTTTGTGTTGTAAGAGGTCTTAGACTTAGGCTACATCTTCACAATAACATTCCTGGCAAGAGAGAAATGTTCACTGTAAGTGACCTCTGGAGGTCACGTAGTTCAGCCTCCCACTGAGAGCAGGGCTGTCGCCAACACGAGTTCAGCTCAGCTGGGGCTTTGATAGTCAAGTCCTGAAACCCACCAAGGATGGAGATTCCACAACCTCAAGTGGGCAGCCTGCTCCAGTGCTGCATCAGCCTCGTAGGGTCCTGCTTGAATCTCTCAGTCTGCAGTTTGTGGCCATTCTTCCTTATTATATCACTCAGCACCGCCAAAAGGACTTTGGCTCCATGCTGTCTGTAACTCTCCTTCAAATATCTGTAGTCCACTATGGATCTTCACCTCAACAGACTAAGTAAGCCCAGCTCCTTCAACTGCTCTGACCAGAGGGCCCTCTGCTAGACTCCCTCCAATTTCTCCCTATGCTTCCAGAAGCAGGGAGCCCCAACCACTGAACGCAGTATTCCAGGTGCAGCCTCACAAGTACCAGAGGGAAATAATAACCTCCTCAATTTGCTGATCATACTCATTCTGGCACAGCCCAGTACGCAGTTTGCCTATTTGCAATGAGAACACTTTCTGTTTATCCATATGCAACTTGGTATTCATGTTCCTTCAGAAAAAAATAAATGAATAAAATCAAGTCTTAGTAAGATCAGTCTCCTGATCCAAGTCTCCCGCCAATTATAACAGTGCTAATGTATGGCACAGAGGAAGAGGGAACACGTGGCCGAATGCAGGTAGACCAAGAGTGCTCTTTTCAGGACTGGCCAGCCCGCAGATCGGCTTAAGGGAGTCATGAAGTCTCAGCCTCAGACAAGTAACTTTTGAATGCCCACGCTGGATGAAATGACGTCTGAAGTGAAAGTGCTTAAGCTACTGCGTGTTGTGATTGAATAGGAGCAGGGACATTACCGCATTTCAGACAAAGATATTTCTTAAGCCTCTCCTTCTCACAATTCCTAGTAATGGATTATGCCTCTACATATCTGATTCATCTGAAGTATTATAATGATACTTTCACAGGAGGTATTCTTTCTTTTTAATATGTTGCTAATCAGCTGCACTTAGCAAAGATGCTCATTCTTGCAGACACTCATACATGTGAGTAACTTCTTTGTCATTGCTCTCAAAAGTAAAATGACTAAGATGGGTGAGTGTTCAGAGATTTGGGACACAATAAATCAATAGAACAAGGAAAACCTGTGTTTATATTATTAATCTCGCTCTATCATTTCGAAATTGTCTAGCCAACAGAAATAATCTTCCCAGATAGAAGAACTCGCTGCCAAAATAGGTCATAAGAAAGATCTTTTGAAGAAACAAATTTATCATGAAGACACAAGCTCTCTTCTACCCCCAAATAATATGAAATTTTATTTTCATAGTTTTTCTTGTCTAACCTCAATGACAAGTAAAACTAAAAATAATAAACCCAGACATGTAAATGTCAACATTCTTTCTCCAAAAAGCTGAGTTCAACATTCAATTTTAAATTAGAGTGAAGATAAATTATTCTGCTAAACACGTTCACCTTTCCTTGCTTTGCATATACTTTTCTTATATGGCTGGTGCAAGTACAATAAAATCGACTATAAAGAGCTACAACAAAGAAAACAATACATAGGCCAGATGAAAGATACAAAATAGCCATTATGAATAAATTACAATTCAAAATACCCATGCAAGCTATATAATGTAATAAGACTAAGACAACACAATATTAGTAGTATTTTCAATCCGTTTAAAGAAAATACTGGATGGTATTGAATACTTACCTACACTTTGAAGTACACTATGCTCTCAGGAGAGCTTTACCCAGATTATGGAGTCCAACCTGGATGAGTTTTGACCGAGATATATGGAAGTGACAGTATGACAAGAAATAATATGCAAAGGTGAGAAGCAGTGCTGGGGATAACTTGTCACCCCCCACACACATTCAGAAAATGGATGCAGTCAGCCCTTCTGACTACCCCTTGAATAATACCACGCATCCAGCTTTGTATCCCCTCTTCGTTTGTGTAACAGACCTTTCTGTCTCTCTTTTCCTCTGATACTACCAGAGACCCTTTGCAGCTCCTCCCTGCAGCCACCCTTCTCTATATTATTTTAAATTTTAATTACAAACATGTATGTTCTCTATTGCTTATATTTATCTTTTTTTTTCCACTACTGTCTAAATCTATTTACTGAGTGGCCAAAAAGAAGTTACCCTGTTATATAATTACTGAAAATCACTGCCTATTTGAATCCAGAATTCAATGCATCAGAGGAAAACTGGAAATGATTTTTGTTTCACAGAGAAATATGGTTGACCTCACAGAAAACAATTCTTCGTTAGCTTTTTTTTCCTTTCATTTATGGAAAATAATAATAATAATTTAAAAAGCAGTGAAAAGATAGATCAAGTTCCAGTGAGGAAATTTAGCAGATAGTGCTTTAGATTTTGGTTCTAATGGGAAGAAATGCAACTGTTTCTGACACTATTTCATCAATGTCTCTTTACATCATTTTACTGATGTCAGTGAAACAGAACTCTGCGACACTTAAAGAGACATACAGTAGCCATGCATTATATTGAGATTTAGTGCAGCTAAAAAGCAAGGTATAAATTAAGGCTAAACTGTGAGACTTCTAATCATTTGCAGGATTTTAATCCAATATTTGTATCTAAACATGGCTATAATCATGCCAATAAAAGCTGACTGTATTATGAATTGCGTTTTCCATTCTCTCTTTTCATGGTTTTTTTTTCTCCTACACTTTTTTTCTTTATCGGTAACTTTTTCCTCCTGTTGATAGCTCACCATTGCACAATATCATCAGCTGAAACATCAATGTGAGAAACCTATAGGATAAACTGCAAGATTTTATCATGTCTGCCAAGATTCTCCATCATCCTCTTTGTTCCACACCGATGCTAGAGCAAATCCTGTGGAGATCTCCTGCTCTGTGTTCAGTCACCCATGTGACTTGGTTTGCTTCTTCTGCAAAGCACATTTCAGCTTTACCTACAGAAATTTTTCTAAAATGTTCTCTAAAACCTTTGATGACAGGGAGTACAACCCTATTCAGGTAAATTATCTCAGTTGCTAAACTATCTTTGCAGTTGGAGAGATTTTTCCTATATAGCCCAAACAGGCATTACTTTCGATTATGCAGATGGAGAATAAAATTTTTAATGCATTTTTAGGAAAAAATAATAATATCTAATTCAGATACTTATTGTTTCCTTCACGTCTTGTTTTTTTCCATTCTAAGCCTTCAATTTTTCCTCACAGTCGTGGTTGCTAATACTCATCTCATCTTTGCTGTTCTCCCCTGGAGTCAATTTCCAACTTAGCCATATCTTAAAGTTATAAGTGCCCCACGCTGAATACAGTACATGACCTGAACCCTTTGACTGCCAGGTAGAGCAGAATATTTACACTCTTACATCCTTTTTATATTTCTAAAAATGCCGTTGGCCTAATTTTGGGCAGCACTATTTTCTTGACTCAACTGAGATCTCATCTCATCCTTATAGACAGGAATTTGGCTAGAGGTACCTTGAGCAGTCACCATCATAAGAATGAAGTCAAGGACACTTTGTTGGTCTGCCTTTGCAAGTAACAGCCCTATTCATGTAATCCATGTAAACCAAGTGAAATCCACAAAGCATTCTAGCTGCTTCTTACAACTTTTTGTTTGAAACTATGAAGTGGCAAAAATAATCAAAATGACACTACACCAAAACACTGTATTTCTTACAGTATTTTGAGTGCTGACAAATAGTACAACAGGAAGAGAAAGCAACTGTATTTGGACACAGATACTGTTTGGGCCCATTTCCATGAACAGTCATAAAAGAAATAAACAAAAATAATGTCAAGTTATGCAATCAAAAGCATGCAATTATACATATACACGTACACACACATTTACCTGTGTATATATATTTACATATATCTGTATATCTTGAAATCTTTTTTCTTCTTCTGAACAGTAGTATTTACACATAAAAATAACTACCAGCAGTCAGTTCATCATGCAGAACATACTGAAAAACGTAGTAACAACAATTGCTTAGAACTATTGTGGATATAGCTAATAAATATATTTCATCCCTCTGAAACTATTTCTGCAACCACTTCTTGCTGAGTGTAAGAGTCGACTTTCCTGCCTGCCTGCCTGCCTTTCACTGCTGATGACTTACGGTATGACCACTCTCAAGATGAGAATCCTTTGCATTTGCAATTTCAACTTTCTTGAATCTTTCCTTTTAACTGGGGTATTCATAACAAAGGGCCTTTTACTGCCCAGGATCAGGCCTTGGGGTTAGGAAAAACAAATATCTACTAGAGCTTTGGAGAACAGGAAAAATACAGTAGAAAAAAAAGCTGCCTATGAGAGACTAGCAGCTGGGCTATATTGGGAAAGACAAAGCAAGGGGAATGAGTAGCCCTGAGAAGGGCAGATACCGAAAGAACTTTAAATAAAAATAGAATACAGAATATCCATTATTAAAATAGAGTGAGCCTAAAGCAGAAGAAAATCAACCAACCTAGCAGGAAACTTTGTATCCTTTTGAGCAAATGAACTGACATCCAACCAAATGCATAAAGCAACTACTAAGAGCCCATTATTTTCCCCAGATAAAAATATAAGGTTCATGCTCAAAGCAATGCCAGAACCTATTCACAGTACTTGCACATCAGATCTTTCTCCATATGGAGTTTACAAATTACACGTGCATTAAACAAGCCAAAAGAGATTTCAGAAAAGAATTATGAGACCAGACAATCAAATATTTTCATAGGAAAACAAAAATAACTGAAGCAATAAAAAGCAAAATATAAGCCACTCAAGAAAGAAAAATAAAAGCTAATGTTTCTCTTGGTGATCTAAACACAAATACTTTCTTTTCAGAGGAGCAGTCATAAACACAGTAATAAAATGGATGTGCTTTAGCACACTTCTGATACACATTTCAAATGCACAGTGGAGAGTCCAAAAACCCTGAATGAGTCCAAAAAAAGACCAGAAGATGTGTTTATAAAGAGCAAATCTACATGTTTTTCTCCTCATTTTTACACTCGTTTTCTAGTATTCAATGTTCGAAGGTTAAAGTGAGTCATATTCCTCACAGCTGAGGGAAAGAAACTTACCACCCCCGAATCACATTGTTCCTTCTTTATGAAAAACACCAGGGAGAGCAAGGCTGGGGATGAAAAATTGTGAGAGTGGGGACCCATGAGAGTGCTGTGAAATACAAAACTGAAGACAGTCTGCACCAGAGGCTTGCTCCAAAAACCTTCTGGAGCCAATGCAAGTGTCATTGGAGTTCAGCAGACTCAGGGCCAAATCTCAACAGCATACTAATGCAAAACTAGCCAGGCTACCTATCACCATTCCTCCATTTTCTGTCTTTTTTTCTCTCTCTTCTTTCACTTTGCTCATTTTAAGAGATTTCACCAATAATCTCAGAGCCTCATAAGAACAAGTAAAAATGGTACAAATCCAAGTTGAGCATGATATAGCAAAGAACCAAATAGATAGATGGCAAACAATATAGAATGGGACAGCACAGTTTATAGAGTAGATCACATACTCTGACACTCTGGTACTCTGAAGGTTGAATTGATTTTTTCACTCCTTTCTCCTTCTTTTCTCTCACACAGGAATCAGATTTCAAAAGCATTTAAATGGAGTGGGGAGTTGACTTGACAAACAGATTTAAGGAGGTAATTTGAAATATAAAGGGTGTATAAAAAAATTATGTAAGCATTGGAAGGGGTAAAAGATCAAGTCCAGGATGTATACACATCTGGGCAAGACTGTTGAATGATGTCCTTCATGTAAAGTCATTAATGTATATCAACTTAGAAGAGCACAGGTTGGAAGAGACCTCCTAAGGCCGTTGAGAGTTTATCCCTCAATTCAGAGCACTGCCAACTTCAAAGTAACATTTGGTTTCTCAGGCCTTGCCTACTCAAGTTTTAAAAGTCCACCAGGAAGGAGAATCAACAGTCACTCTGGGCAACTGTTCCAGTGTTGACCACCCTCACCATGAAGAGTTTTTTCCTTGTGTCTAATTGAAATTTCCCTTGCTGCGACATCTATCTATTCCCTCTCGTCCTTTCACTGTGCATGTCCATTAAGAGTCTGGCTCCATCTGTCTGTAATGACCTATTAAGCAGTTGAGGACAGCAATTAACTCTGTTCTCCTCTTAGCTTCCTCTTCTTCAGGCTGAACAAATCCAGGTCTCTTCAGTGTCTCCTTGTGCATCATATGCTCCAGTACCCTACCCATATTGGTGGCCATCCTCTGGACATGCTCCAAGTTGTCTATGTCTTTCTTATACCGGGGTGGGGGTGGGGCAGGGGCTAGAACCGGGCACTACTCCAACTGCAGCATCTGAAGTGCCAAAAAGAGGGGAACAATCACTTCCTTTAACCTACTAGCTGTGCTAATGCAGCCCAGTGTGCAGCCAGCCTTCATCGCTGCAGACAGATACACTTCTGAGATCCTAATAAAAGGGCACTCAAACACAAAAGGACTGTGATACACAACTAAAGTTTTGAACTGGTCCAGTCCCAAATACGTAGTGATCTCACATACTAAGTGACTACTTGAGGAGGTAACTCTGACGTGCCAGGCAATGTCTCCCAACAGCTAGAGACCATAGTTCAAGGACCGATCTGTTGTATAAGTCTTTTCTACTGTCCTGAGAAGGAATCCACTATGGATTCCTTCTTAAATACAGGCTGGGGGGAGCAAGGCTTGTTACAAGAGCACTGAGCTATCCTCTGTAAGGATTTCTGTCTTGACCAGTCTAGAAGGACTTTTCAGATCTAATAACTTTTCTAAATATATGTGCGTATCTCAGGAGAAGAGCTTCCATATAGTCTCTGCTCTCCATCAGAAATTCTGTCTACAGGTGGGAGCGAGCAAATACAAATTTAGCATGAAACATTAAACTTGATTTAAGAAAATGAGACAAAAATCTGTTTATGCTATATAGCATTTGCTGCCAAACAAATGTGTTAATAAACCTAATCTGGAAAAATTTAGAAGTGAACTGACAAAAAATATGCTTTACTTTCCATCTTGATTATTCTCAGAAAAAAAAAATTCTGTTCATGATTTCAAACACTTTCCATCTCACCAGATGTATAAACATGACCTTTGTCATAACTATTACAAAAGCAAAAAGAGCTCATTGCAGGACTCAGACCTAAGCTCAAAATAACAAGAGTGCTTAATTTTAGCTTTTACAGTAGAAAGCAAAGATTTATTTGGGGTAACACAAACTTTCCAGTGAGTTAAACAACAACAAAAAAGTTTGCTATTTTCTGTAAAACTACTAACTTCTAACTACTAACTACTAACTTTAATGGAAAACTTGTTCTGGTGAAGTGAGCATCCACACCTGTACAAAGCCCCTGTGCTGGAACAAGGTGCAAAATTGGGCACATCTGGAAACTTTTTATGCGTGAAGTTTTCCATAGCGAACATTCCTTATCAATGTTCACAAACAAAAACAATCCAAAATTCCAGTTGCAACTAAATGAACATTAATCAGAACTGTAGATATATCCATTGATAAAAAGATGTAAAATTGCAATGAACAAATAAGAGTTGAGAGTACAAAAATATTTCATAAAGCTAAAATTGAGATATGGAATTCAATGGCTAAAAAAGTGTCTGATGCTTTTGCAGAAACACTCATAAATTCAACCTTAAATAGCTAAAAGTAAAGTTGAAACAGCAGATTTAAATTTACTATTTCTTTTCAACTCTATGAGTCCCTTTTCTTTCTTCAGTACATCATGTACACAGCAACGTGTACCTCTTTCAGCCAACCTCACCTTTTAGATTACTGCAGCAAGCTAGCATTCTCTGTCACTGATTCAACCTTCACTTCCTTTATACTTTTGTACTGGTCTGGTGATTTCTTTAATAGTTAGCTACAAGGAAGTCCAGATATGCAGTATTAGGAGTCTATGTACAGAGCTCAATCATCGAAAGGAGCCCTAAGGTCGAAATAAAAACTGTTAACAAGCACTATGCCATAGTTGTAACTGCTAAGTATCATGGATCTCTATGTGTTGCTTAGAAACTTCAGGGAACCTGAAGTGCAAACACCCAAAACTCATGTGGGATGCTTTTGTCTGATTCTTAAACATTATTGAAATTAGAATCTCAGCACAAGCCTTGCAAGTATTTTAGACATTGTTATTAATATATTAAAACCCTCATAAAACTCTCAGGATTAAATTAATGTATAATATACTCAACTAATTAAGTACAAATCATTGGCATTATCATCGTTGGAACAAACTTTCATTGACCAGTCTAGCCTAAGGGCAGGATACTGTTAATAGCCCCATCTGAACATTATTGCATTTTAGAGACTAAACGTTTTGTTGTGTCAAACATAGGATGAAGTTGTATAATTACACACCACTTTCAAGACAGTAATAAAGCAGGAGTCCAGAAAAGACACTAGTCCATATTAAGTGCCTGTAATTTCTCAGATTAGTCAACTGAGTTTAAAGCAAAATCAGTTTCTCGCTATTCTTCAGAACTACTTTTTCTTTTCTTCAAAATCCATTAAATAAAATTTTTACTGTAACTATCTCTTTCAATCTTAGAATAATAAGAACTTTTCTCTACTTCCTAACAAGATACTGGAAGCAAGTTTACATAAAAAAATGAAAAATCACAGATTAATTGAGCAGTTTCTCTTTATGATCCAGTGTTCAGAGTCTATGCCAAGAAACTGCCACACTCAGTTTGTTTTTCTGCCTGAGTATTTAAATGGGAGAAAATTTGCTTCAAGATGTTTGTTGTTGCATCCTTGTCTTTTAGATAACCATACTAAATTCTGCTGACTGACCCCTAAACAGCCACCTAAGTGAGGTTATCTTCAGGACTGGGCATGAATTTGGAAATTATAAACATGCACATTACGCGATTTCCACAATTTTACCGGCCTCTATCAAATTATTTACAAGAAGTAACTAAGGGGTAAATTCCTGAAAATTTGAAACTAAGGAGATCATTATTAACAAGGAGATAATATTGAATTACTTGCAAGAGACAAGTAATGAAAAAGTTATGATCCAGCTTTCAACAGTAAAATGATAAATAATTATACACAAGTTACTCATAAAAAAATGTCATAAATGACTAGTTTATAATGCTAAATTCTCTTAAACACAGAAACACCACTGAATTACTAATCAGCAGAAAACAGACATACACAGGTATGAAATTAGCTGTCAGGTACTTCATTCTTAAAAAAAAAAAAAGAATAACATGATTTACCATAATTATTTTTCATCACTATTTATCTAAGTTTTCTTACTTATTTCACTTATTGGATGATGTAATTAGACAAGTACCATTTGACTTCAAAAACTACCGCACCTTAGATGAAAAACAGTAAAGCATAACATTGGCTAAGATGGAGTCTAAGTATAAACAAGTTTCCCAATATATATAATTCTTCATTAATATTTCAGGCCCTTTTAATAACCATACAGACTTCGTGAACTAATCATATGATGTACTAGTAATAACATGAATCTATCTATCTGTTAGACTTAGAAATGCTTTGGTTTACATGAAATTTTATGGTATAAGTTGTCTACCCTAGTTATGATGTCATTAATAATCTAAGAAAAATTCATTTAACATCTAAACTACTTGTAGGAATCTGAATACTTTGAGGATATTCATAAAACATTTCTACACATATTTTTTATCTTTGCATGTTCTGATGGCACAAAAGATTTTCTCTAGGGCTGTAATTTTAGTTTCATCTGGTTCCATAGCATTAAAATAAATAATTAATTAAATGTTTTTTCATAACACTAAAATAAAATTCTGGCTGTGAAATTACATGTTTCATATAATTACACGGGATGCAAAACGTACAAAAGCAAACAGCTAAATATTAACACTTATTTCAGCAGAACAAAGTATTCTTTTATACATTTTCTGAAATGTGTCTGCTTTGAAATTGGCCCAGATTAGGAGATCCTAAATGTCGATACAGCAAAAATAAAGGAAATTTAAGAATATCTATTCCCTCCTCTTTCCTTTATTTTCTGTCAATTAAGAGAGATTACAATATACATATTCTGATTATGCGAAAGCAATAATAAGTTGCAGCATAAAATAATTAAGAAAATTGGAAAAGACAAATATTCATGTGAAAAAGTTAAAATACATTTGACACGGGAGGAGAAATAATCTCTCAAACAAAGCTTCAGGTAAATCCCCAAATTAGCATTGCCTCATGTTGCAGGCATTGAATGCGATGCTTACAATTACTGTTCAACTGATATTTCTTTTTGTTAAGCAGAAAAATCAAGATCAATGGCATCTTGCTGTTGAAACCATAATTAGGAATACAAAAGAACTGGTAGCCCTGAGGAAATCCAGATGTTTTTTAAGCAGTTCTTTGGCTTGCTTGTCCAGCTAACTAGAAGCCCAAACTCTGCTTTTAAAAAGGCCTTTGAAAAGAATATTATTATTGCTGATGTACAAGATCAAATGTTGCGATAAACCTGTGTTCCCTATGACTTCATGTCCTTACTACAACATTTAGTCACACTGCTCAAACTAACAACTTACAAGGGCTATGCTTATATGAAACATTTTTTCACAGTGGAAATAAACAGTTCTATACAGTTTGCACGGTAGGTCTCCTTACTGTAATAGCTCCAAAATCCAATTCGGCTGATTTGGAAATAAGAGACTCTATCATGAAAGCAAGCGATTTTCCTACGCAGAATCTAGCAAAAGATCTGCAAATACACAGACAGGAACAAAGGATAAGAATGACTTTGTGAGAAAGAACTTGGTAACAAGAACGTAGGACTGAAGAGACCAACTCACAAAAAGAACATATTTTTCATCAAGTAAGGTAACAAGTACCAGGAGGTAACAAGCACCACAGAATCAAAGTGCAAGCCTTAAAATAATTACACCAAAATGGTATACAGAGGCACTGAGAAGCTGAAAAAAAAATCAACAGAGAAAGAAGAAAAGATACATATGAGAATTTAAAGGTGATTTTTTAAAATGCTGTAAGCATTGGCATTGCAAAACATCTGCAGAAGTTCACATATGCATAGCCACAAATGACTGCTCAGTTCATGTTTACTGACACATTGAAGCTCTTTGGAAGTGCTACTAACTTCATATGAATTCCCTGGAGAGAGTACACTCAGAGTATAGCTAAATGAAATACTCATTCACAGTAGGAGCTTGGTCTAAATGGGAGAAACAGAGCATCAATACTGTATATGAAAATTGAGAGAAGCGTGACTCAGGCGTTTATTTTTTTGAAAGACGGGGAACTTAAAATATCCAACAGTAGGAAGTGAAAGATCAGGATCTCGGTATGCGTCACCACGGCTCAGCCAAAATTAAAGGAATCTCACTGTTTTTTATTAATTATTTGGCCCAAGATCTTCCAATCTGTGGGTAATAACACAACTGGAGACAGAGCCAGTAATTAAGAGAATGCAATCGGATTCAAAAGGTTTTCCATTATTTTTTTGTGACTGGATGAGCAGATGGCAAATGCAGCTTAACACAGAAAAAATGTGAGATAATTAGCAGGGAAACCAAACACCAAGTTAGAGAATATGTACTAAATGGAAATCTCATCTAGCAAGCTAATCAAGAGAGGAATTTGGGGGTTATTATGAAAAATAATTAAAACCATCAAATCATTTCACAGCTGCTGGAAAAAAGAAGGCAAAGATGATAGCAGGTTACATTAATAGATAGATACACCACAAAGTAAAGTGATATTATTAGCGTTCAAGGGATTTATTAAGAACCATCTAGAATACTCCACCTGGCTCTGGCAGGCGCGGGAGTGTGCGGCAAGGCAGTGCACTACAGATGAAAATTCGGTGTGCTAGCGGTACTCCCTGCGTACCAGGCTTCTAGTGCTACTGAGACTGAGCCTCTCCCAGTCTCATTCATGACGTGACAAATTCCACCCAAACCTAGGTAGGTTATTTTTGTTTCCACTGCTCTTACAATGCTGATTCAGAGCCTCAGTCTTGAATAGTTAAAACCATCCTACTAAATTGCAACCCACATTTATTCATGGCCAGTTTATTTTTATGCTGGCGATATCATTTAGACTACATCACTCTTCTTTCTTCCTGCTGTTTACCTTCTTGATATATTTATAGAGAGCAATCATATCCCTTCTTGGCCTTCCCCTTGCTGTGTAAAACTTGTCAACCCATTATATTTTCTCTTGTAAAGTAAGCACTCTTCTTCCTTGATCACCACAGTAGCCCTATAAGCTCAAGTGCTCACTTCTATCCCAGCGCAGATTTCTGCTCGGTGAACAGGTCCCTGTGCTTGCAAGAATCACTTATGACATCGATACCTATGTTAGCAAGCAAGGAAAGGGACGTGCCTAGCTGTCGCAGCAGCCAACAAGTCGGCCCAAGTGACCATTGGGAACAAATGCAGAATGTAAGGGCAATGCATCAGCTGACACATTGGTGTAAATCGCAGTACCTGGACCTGGCTGGGGAAAGGGGCAGATGGGTTTGGGGCGCTCAGCTCAGGAGCATCCCACGGCAGAAGTGCAGGTGGAAAGAGTTGGGACCACAGGACTGGGAGGCTCTGGGTTGAACTGGGAGTCTGGGGTAGGAACTAGGACCAAGGCTGGGGGCAGGGCTTTGGAGGGAGCGGGGCACTGTGGGGGAGGAGATATGTGACTCTGGGGCATGAGTAGGGGGAATCATTTGCAGGATCAGAGAGGGGTGTATTGTAGGTAGCTCCAGATGGGCTGGGAGGAATGGGGTTGCTTTAGAGTAAATTCAGAAATTCTGGGGAGGCTCTAGAGCAGTGTCAGTGCCATTAATCTGGAGTCCATTTGTGGACCAGGACACACACATACAAGCTGCTCCCTTGCTCCCACTTCATTCTCCTTTTAAATTTTGCTTTGATAAAGACATTAAATATATGTGACTGAACTGTCTGGCCATTTGGCAGTTCTCTGACTCTCCTACGCACTATTCCCACTGCCTTCGTCCACTGTCCTGCATTTCAACAGGGAGCTTGACACCTAGAAGACAAGTTGCTAAAAGATCTGAGAGTATTGGCATCTGGGCAGAGGAAACAGAAACCCAAATTAAGACCCCCATTGGAAAGGCAGCCATACAAGCTCAGCAACTATCAGATTTGTTCGGTCTCCCAATCAGCACAAGTATTATGTTGAAATCAGCTATTATACAAGCTGCTCCTTCCCCAGCAGCTGGGATTTAGGGGACATGGGAGAGAGCCAAGCGTACTGTGAATAGGGAGGCTTAGCAGATGTTACAGAGGAAGTGAAGATATTACTTGGGGTGGGAGGAAGGTTATTTATAAGGAACAGGAGGAGAGAGAACCAGGCTACTGTAACATAGGAACAGAGGTCACAAATCTATACGATACTTTCATTAGTTCCAGCATTAATCAAACAACTTGGTTGCTTTCCAAACACAATGTGGCATTGCAGTGTTCAGCATAAACCTAATTTTGAACTAGTAAATTACTACAAGTCATCAGAGCATATATATTCAGCAGAAGAATTTAATATAATGGTTGATATATACCAAGTATTCATTACAGTTTGATCGAAGAATAAATTGTTTTCTTTGATTGCGTTCCTTAAGTTTGCAGAGAATTAGTGATCTCAAAGTACTTTTTCATCAATATTGAACAATCACAGTAAATTTTTTTTAATAGAACAGAGAATCTCTAAATTACTGTTCTTCAGAACATTTCCCTAGAGCTTGACTGTCCTTTGGAATACTTTCAACCCACATCTACAAGAAAGAATAAGATCTTTACTGTACATTTTTGTATGCCAACTATTTATTTCTTGTTCCTTTACCTGCTTCCTCTTTTCTACCTGGTAGGTGGGAAACATGCAGTCTTATCTTCATATAATGATACAACCATAAATTTACCTGTACTGAGTAAAGTACTACTTTGCTTCTGTTATTGTCAGTCATCTGATCAGTACTTCACTGGAGCAATGGGAATGAAACTGCCTCTGAGTCAGATTTCATCCCCAGGATGCTCCTAGGTTCATATACTTGCATAGAATTGCATCACCAGTTTTCTTTGGGAATAACATATTTATTATACAAACTAAGACTAGTTTTAAAGTAATATTCTAATTCACTGGTGCCCTATGTCCTTAGCATCACTTACAAGGTAAGTTAGTTAACACAAATCAGAATTTCTAACCAATGGTAAGGTTCAACATTTCAGCAATTGCTTTTATCCGCAACTGGAGCAAAACGAAAACAGCAACTCATTTTGTAGGTTAAATTACACCAAACTTGGACTACACTGAAATGTTTAACTTTAGTTTATCAGAGAGAAAGGAAACATTCTTTGTACTGTTTGATTTAGTTTGGTCAAAGTCTGTTTTGTGTTCCTGTTGCTCAGGCCTCCTCTCTCCCCAACAAGTAAGCTTCCTAGCTACTTCTGCGATGCCATACAGTTCCTGTGAAAACCTATGACCACGTATACCATGGGAAAAAGCCCAGTTCAGGAAACATGTCCCATAAAAAGAGCATGGATAAAAGGAAGGACTCCCTAAAAGGTATTCAAACCACACCAGTTCATGCAGTTCAGTGTCTATTACAAAGAAAAGCATTCCAACACAGCACAACCCTGAAACATGGCTGATCCAACCCGATACAGAAATAATTCCTTTTCATTATGTAATGTTCAACAGATTCAAAATCGGGCAGTCTTTGATTTTGCAGGAAATTCTTTCCCCAATCATGGAATATGTAACAAGCATCATAACTCTTCTTCACAGAAATCAACGTTTAGTAAAGGTGCCTGTCACAGGCATGATGAAACCTGCAATATGCTAAATATTAAAGCAAATTCATGCTTTTACCATCCAACAAGAAGGTTGATATTTTTATTACTTTTTCTCTTGCAACCTTGTTCTGTTATTTTTGTAAAGAATTTTCTCAGGTAGAAAATTAGAAGAAGCAGGAAATGGACTTGTGCCGCTTTAATAAAAAAATAAACTGCAAAAGGCTGCTGCAATCTGTTATGTCTGTCCCTTTGACCCTTAGTCTAGATAATCAGTGCTGGCTACTTTTCTGATAGTCATTCAAAGCTGTCACTCTTTCCCTACCAACCCAGCAGTCAGACAGACTGGCTTAATATAAAGGTTCCCCCAAAAAGCAGCTGCATTTTCCTTCCTCTATGAGGTTGGAGAAAAGAGCAGTGTGTTTGAAAGAGTTAGCTATGCTTTACAAAACTCTGGTGCATTTAAAATCTAATCATAAAATAATGCCTGTGCCCAAAGGTTCTTATAAGTGCTTCCACTGTTTTGTCTCCAGTGGGTACCATCAAGCGATTTTATTTTTTTATGTTGACAGTTTACTGTTCAACAAGTAGTTAGAGGAAGGACTGTGATTTTTCTGAATGTGAACAAGTGGCCATTGGGGGATACAAATGTTATGGTCATGTGAGTACTGGTCAGAATGCCCTAACATACATTTTCACAGAGAACTAAAAAAAAAAAAAAAAAAAAAAAATCTTTCAGTAACTGATATTTCGCTGAAAGCCTGCACATGAGCTAGGGCATGACAACATCTTAAGGGGAATACCGGAAAGCAAAATGCCTCCCTTAGCTTCCTGGTATCAGTGGTGGTCACTTGTTTCTAATTTCATGGACTAAATAAGGTCAAAAACACAGCCAAAGGCATAAGAAATAAATACTTCCTGCACTTAACTTTGCCCAGGGAAGGAAAATAATAATGATTAATAATTATATTAATGATCATTATTAAAGCTACAAAAGGGCTTCTTGCTCCTTGAGTGCAGGCTAGGTCTCTCTCTATCTGCCTTACCTCTGTCTTTAGTGTCATTTTTGCTTTTCTAAAGGGGCATGAAGAAAGCTGATGTGCTGGCTAGCAGCATATGCTTAGGTAAGGTGGTTGGAGGGGCAAGTGCCAGAAAATTAGCTCCACAACCCTGATTACTGGACAATCACACCCTTCTACGAGAGTAATCTTATTAAATTTATTTGTTTAATCTGTCATTATAAAGCTAAAACAATATTGTTACAAATCAACTGAGACCATATTAATATATTAGATTGCAGCGGCTGAGGAATAAAGTAGGCGTTTATAAAACAGGAATCATGATATTCAAGTTTTGTTAAAGCGGCATACAGAAAGGTCATTAAATTATATTAGGCTTGTAGGAAAATTGATAGACACTATTGTATAAATTTCGTAACACCTACCTCAGATTCCTGCCAGTTACCAGAGCAATACTGGACAAAAAAATCTACCCATTTAAAATATTCCAACTCTAATATAACCTACTCTCTTCCCCCTCATCTGAAGTAAAGCACACATGTAATGATCTTTCCTTCACTGCTCATGCTATCGAGAGTAAGAAGGTAGTTGTTGATATGCCTACAGGTGACAGCATAGGCAAGGCAAAGTTACGCTGCCCAGTGCGTGCAGTGCACACACAAAAAAATCACAAAGGTGGCAAGGAGCTACGCAAAGCAATCAAGTCACCCAGGCATGGAGGGCATGAAGATTGCAAAGACTATGACAGCAGCCACCACTGCCTCTCTCGGGTTGCAGAGGATGTGGTATAAGCAGATGCCTTTGATGCAAGGCATCATGCCAAACCTATCATGCCTGACAAGTGCTTTTAACAGCTGCAATTAAAAATATACCAGTGTCTCTAGAGAAATGTATTTTCCTTCCTGCAAGTGCATTTTTCTGCCATTCTCTCACTTTCATTCCTCCCTCATACAACACAATCCTAAGGTCCAAAATGTACAAATGAACCAGTGACAGGCTTGACATTCAATATCTGGCAATTCCCACCGAGACAGCAAATGGCACTTCATGTTACTGGGAAGTGAACATTCCTCAGAGGATCCCAGCATATGTCTTACAAACCACACTTAAAATTGAGATTTTTGTTGCTGCTGTACAGAAAGAACATTTTAACTCAGATCTTAGTAATTTCAGTTATAAAGACAAAGGAATATTGAAAAAAGAAGTCCTAATAAGTTTAACCAATATATTACAGAGAATTTCAAAGCAGGGTTTTTTTTGCATATATAGTCTACAAAGGAATGGAGCATGATGTTTATGGTGTGTTCCATGCAAATATGTATTAATCTTTCCACATAAAGGCTGACATGAATATTTAGATATTTTATTCACAATATAACAGCTATTTTTTCTCATAGCTTTTACAATATATCATAGGAAGCTACCAGGCAAAAATGAAATTATAATATAGATGGGAAAAACCGCATCTGTAAAGATATCAAAACCATTTTTGTACATTGAAAAAGCAACAGTATATGGAGCTATTGTGCTCAAATGTAATGCACTCTGAGATAGCAAAGAAAAAGTAAAAAATGGTTATGGTATAAATTAAAGATTAAAAAAGCAATTTTGTTTAAGATCAATTATGTCCTATCTTTTATTTTTCTGCTTCACTAATAAATTTCATCAATTCTTACCCGTAATAGCAGAATTTGCTCTATCAAATTGCAAAGAAAACAAGGAGGATTACTTGAATACCTACAGCTTCTCAGAACATTAATAGTGATTTAACCACACTGATCCTTGTTTACAGACAAACAGATAAAGCAGTCTTTAAAAGGTTAGGAGAAAAGCAACTACAGTGGTGTATGAGTAGGGATGCTGAGTGTATTATTCTTTACTTTAAGAGCTAAAAGAGAATGATTTGAAGTCAGATTGACATCCCCTACTGTGTCAAGTTGCTTGGGTAGTATACTCAGGCTTTGGTCTTTTTCAGTCTTCTAATTCTAGTCTTTCTGAACTGAGGGACACACAAACTGAAAACAGACAGGCTTTTGCACTACCTGAGGTCACAAGAGAGAAGAGATGCAGACGGCAAGGCTACCAAGGCCAGCAGGTAAGACAGCAGGGCCAAAGGGATCATTCATAACCACAGCAGTGTCAGAACCTTGCGAATCAAAGCCACTGGCTCCTACCTCCTTATTTGTCGTGTTCAGATGCGGTCACTAGTACTTTATCTTACAGCAGCAAGTAATCATGAAGACCAAACCTGAGTTTTCCATGACTAGAAACTGCTGAATTTTTCCAAAATTATCTACATTTATAAGATGATTTGAACGTTAAGTCAAATATGTTTGATTAGACAAGAAAATTTTATTTGGCTAATTGTTTTTATTTTTGTGAACACAGCACACTAGAGGACAGTAGAAAATTTCGTCTGGGATCTGCACAATAACAGCTCTAGAGCTGTGCTATACACATACTACATTCTTTACCCAAATGAATGACACAAAGATTGCTTGTCATAAGTGAAGTCAGTGAACATTATATGGAAAAGACATCAGAACAAAGGAGATAATTTGCAGATGATGTTAGTTCAGTGAGAATAAGAGTGATATTTTATCAGTGCCGAGTCAGAACAATAGAAATAATTTGCAGATAAAGTTTGAAAGAAAAGCAAGGAAAAAAAAAAGGGTATTCTTATCACAAAGTCTAAAGTTTGTGATGATTACTTTCCTGAAAGATTAGGGTGATTCACTGTGGAAAAAGGAAGCTAAATAAATAATTCTTCTTCAGCCAAAAACATGTCAGAGGAAATCCATGGGGATTTCAAATACATTGTTCCTTAAGTAGGGGCTACAAAAGCATTTTTCTTTTGTTTTTTGTTTCCAGTTATGTCCTGACTCCTACATACCTATTACTGTATTCTAGGTTCTCTCTGTGCATCCAGTCCCTCATGTAGTAATCCGGTTTCCTTCCATTCCTCTTTTCCCTATATTACCCTAAGCTCATCCCAGTCTTTCTCCCAGGCTTCTTACTAGCTGCTGCCCGGCTGTGTGCCAGTACTGTGTGCCGACTGGCCCACGGGCACACACCTATTGCTCACACAGCTGACTTCGGAGCTGAGACTGAAGTCTTTCTGTTAATCTGATCAAATTTGGGTCTCTCTCCTTTCCCCAGCTGCCTAGCTGTAGTTACAAAAACTACAAACCTTCACAACTTTGAGATCAGCGAGTTTACAAGGGTTTTGTTAGGAAGTCCAGTCCATTCTTCTGGGAGGTACCTCACTGGGGTTAGGGAGAGCATCCCAGTCCCCCCAACCGCCAAAGCCAGTCAAACACCAGCATGGCCACAGCAGCAACAGGTATGCTGTCCTGCCACAGACTGCACTGATCATGAACAAGCTGCTCAACAGGTACCCCCAAACAGCTCCAAGCAGATCACTTGCTTCATCTTATACTCCCTTTTCCCCCCTCTTCCCAAGCTCTTCCCTTTTACCACCCTCACCCCCTCCCAAATAAACAGCCCACTCTATTTTCGCTTTCCTCACTGACTCTGGTTTTCTGACTTTTTACCCTTATTTGGTGATTCTGACACGGTTGCCCTGGTACTTCCTGCCTTGGTCCTCAGTTCTGTTCAACTAGCGGTTCCCTTTCATTATCTATAGTGTCCTGCTGTCTCTCATGTGGCCATCTTATGAACGTCACCAAAGGACAGGATGGGTCATCTACATGTACATTACTCCCATTTGGCTATCTGTAGCATCCTGCAATTCCTCATGTCATTATCTTCTCAGATGTGCAACAGCTCAGGATTGGCCATCTACACACATGCCTTAACCTTTTAAGGGGAAGACTTACGGACAGACAAAATGACTGTGCATGCATATTAAGCCTAAAATCTAGGAACATTGCCCTGATAAAATCCAACAGCCAGGCAAAAACCATCTCAGTCCCAAGGGAAACTGAATCACATGAATATCCCTAAAGACCACGGAGATAACTGATAGTACCTGACAGAAAGCAGAAAGAGTTTTTAACTGGGATATGAGGCAGCTGAATGAGGTCTTGCTATTACAGTAGAGTAAGAGTAAGTGGTTGCAAGAAGCCCACAGGTACTTACAAAACACAGATTTACTCATAAAATACAAATCTAGAAATTAGACATTGCAGTAAGGCTACAAGAGAAATAAGAGTGAGAATAATGGAATTTTATCTGAACCTTCTGGTAAATGCCAGATATTAGGGTACTAGCAAGGAAAACATAAAAGCGCCTATAGACATCATAGATATCACAGAGACACAGTGAAAGAAATTGCTTTTTAGCAAGCACAGGCAAGGAGGTGTTGAATTGCATATCTAGAACACTTATTCTGAAATTCAGGAAGAACTAATAATCTATTGAATATCTCTGGGAGGACCTAGCAAGAGAAAACAGAGTCATCGCCAAGCAGTAGGTGGGGGTTTTGAAGACTATTTTTTTTTTTTTAGGACACATAATTCATCAAATCTTTGATGCAAAAGTTCAGTAAGTTTCAAGAAGTGGAAAAAGCTACTGGGAAGGAGCTATTGTAGGTTTGTTTTTAACTATCAGGGGAATCAACTGGCAGAGCAGAGCTAATATGGGGTCATCATGAAATGATGAAGTTTACTGTATGAAAATAAGATTTGAAGTCCTTGTTCAGAGTTAAAAAACAGATTAGAAGAGGAAAAAAAGCCACAGTAAGATCTCTCAAGAAGATAATCTAAAGGATAAATGAGCACGAGAGCCACTACCTACTGAGAGAAACTATATTGAATACAGAAAAGCAAACTCCTTTTGAAGTGTAGGTAGGAAAACTATGAAGACACCATTCTGACTGCATCAGTAGTTTTTTAATGACCTGAAAATAGGAAAAGAATCATTATAAAAGTGGAAACAAGAGCACATGATTAATGATAAACATAATGGATAGCTCACATGCCCCATATGGATAAAAATCAAAAGGCTGGGGTGCAAAATGTGTTTCAATTAGCTAGAGACATAAAAGGCAATGAGGAAAAAGTCTATAAATACATTAAGCAGTCATGGGAAGACAAAAGAAAGGAAAAGACCATTATTTAATTGGACAGAAGACAAAAATACGGATGATACACAGAGATGGCTAAAGTGTTCAACACTTTGCTTCAGTTTTCATACAGAGAAAAATTAATTATAATCAGCTACCAAAAAAAAGGCATTTTAAACACCAGACCAGCAAAAGAAAAGAAGCTGAAGAATATTTAGAAAAGGCAGACATATCAAGCTTCAGAGAATGAATCACTGTAGAGAACTTTTCTAACAAGCCAAAGCAGTCTCAACAGGGAGATCACCTTCAAGAACACAGAGAGGAAATAGCAGAATAGCAAACACAACACCTCTATCTACTGGGAAAAAGAAAGGCTGAGGAAATTAGAAACATATTAATCTAGCTTTGAAAGTCAAAATGTTGCCAAATAAGCTATCAAAAAACAAGCTATAAAAAGAATAGTAGACAATCTGTAGACAGCCAGTAAGAACTGCCAAGCATAGTAAAGCCAATGCAATTGCCTGCTGAGCAGCAAATATAAGAATGACTTTAATGTGGTTGGTGATACTGCTGCAAATTTTAATAAACAATCTTGTCAATTATAACCTGAATATAACCACTACTACAGAGAAACACAACTGTGGGAAAAAAAACCCAAAACATTCCTGACCTTATCAACTGTCAGTCATCAAACTTGGAGTCACCAAACTTGGAGGACATCTTCAGTGCAGGCCCAAATCTGGGACTATATGTTCAACACTGATTTACACAATTGCAGAGGAACCACATTCATACCACTCTAGGGATAAAAAGCATTTTGCCAGACAGCATCAGAATTCAAAATGATCTTGACAAAGTTCAGTGTGTTCAAAATTCAGAAGATGAAATTCAACAGAGACCAGGCAAAGTACTGATATTAGAAAGGAGCAATCATGTGCACTAGTACAAAAAGGGGAATATACGGAATATGTCGTGGTTTAACCCTAGCCAGCAACTAAACACCGCACAGCCGCTCGCTCACTCCCTGCCTCCGGTCGGGGGTTTTAATAATTGTTTAATAATTGAAATAAAACAAAGAAGAACAGTAGCAATAACAATAATAACACCAACAATAATAGAATATATAAAGCAGGCGATGCACAATGCAACTGCTCACCACCTGCCGACTGATGCCCAGCCTGTTCCCAGAGACGCGAATTCCCCTTCCCAGACCACGCCTCCTAGTTTATATACTGAGCATGACATCATATGGAATACCCTGTTGGCCAGTTGGGTCAGCTGTGCTGGCTATGCTCCCTCCCAGCTTCTTGTGCACCCGGCAGAGCACGGGAAGCCAAAAAGTCCTCGACCAGTGTAAGCACTACTTAACAACAGCTACAGCATCAATGTGCCATCAACATTCCTCTCATACCAAACCCAAAGCACAGCACCACACCAGCTACTAGAAAGAAAATTAACTTTATCCCAGCCAAACCCAGGACAATGGCTAGGCAAGAACTGGCTGATAGAAATCTAGGTGTTAACAGTGATCAAAAGCAAACAGCAATCAATGCCAATGGCATTTCAGGAAAAGGATGTACCTCTTTCTGGGTTGTGTTAGTAGGCGATGACTTGAGACAGGATGTCAATCATTTGGCTTCCTGAGCTGGTAAATCCCTCCAAAGATTATTATACCTTAAAAAGCAGCTCTCTTTAAGAAAGCTATAAACTAGAGCAAGTCCAAATGAAAAAAAACAACCACCAAACCCAGCACATTTGAAGTGGTTTAACCAGGATGCAAGATCGAACGAGCTATCTTAACACCAGTGCATTTATGCATATTCTGTAAAAAATTCTGTAATCAGCACACAGATTTTCATAACAACTCTTAATACAATACAGAACATTCTCTGTTCTTTCTGATTCCCCATTAGGGTAATGACCTCAAACTGAAAAAAAGATGCATAACACAGTTAAGTAGAAAAATGTAGCACTGCTAAAACAATGTTTGGATCAGGCCTATTTGGCAAACAAACTAGAAAGTACATTACAATTTACTGTAGCGTTCTGTTTATCCTTTGAATGGTTATCAACATTTATGTATACTGGAGACACTAAGCAGGGCATTTGTATTGTAGAGGCTTTTTATCCCTCCAGGCCTCCTGTAGCTCTTAACAATAGGCTTATTCTAAATGTTGCTATGCTTCTTCCTCTTACTGTAGTAAAACAAACATTATGCTTCCTCATCAGTACAAAATGTAAAAACATTAATGATCACTATTCACCGTAAGATAAAATGTTGAGGTCTAGACTGATGTCTGTGCGAATGTAGCAGACTCCCCTGTTACAACAGGAGTACAAGTTGGATCTTGGCAATGACGACACCAGCTGTGGTCAACAACAGCCTTACAGAGTTTTGTTAGAGTAACTGCTCAGTATGATTATAATAAAGTCTGCATTCTAGAAGGGGTCCTGAGAGTAAAAGCACAGGATGATAATAGGTGTCTTGAGAGAACAGACTCAGTATAACACTGAGGCCCCAGGGTAGGAAGCACATATGGCAAATGGTCAGTTCCTGGCCACTAAAGGAGTGCAACTTCAAGAGCTCAGCAGAATTGCTTTTAGAGCACAATAAAGAAAATAAAAACCATACACCAAGCACATAAAACAAGCTACATATAATGAAAATTCAAAGGAGAAAACAAGAAGGTATATAAGATCACAGCCTCTACAAGAATAAGCACAAAGGAAAAACAGGGAGAGCATTGCTCCAGCAGTATCTCTCCTGGTTAAGGATGCTGCACCTGATTAATGCCCCACACTCCTTCAGCAGAGGAAAAGAAGTGCTTTTTGGTTTGCTTGTCACCACATTTTGCTTCCGCAATTCAGAAATCATATATGAAATGTCATCTGTTACTATATACTTGTGTTAAGTAAATCAGAATTTTAAAGAGTGGCATGTGCGTGTGTGTGTGTCTTATTCACCAACACTCTCCTGCATGGCAAGGTGATTGATACTGCAGCACTAAATCAGAACATACTCAGACGCAACAGTATATCGTATTTAGATCTGAGCTGGAGAAGTTTTGCATAGATGTGTTAAAATACAAAAATTTTTTTTTTTTTAGTTCCCCTATACCATAATTAGTGCTGATAACTGGTATTCAGTTATCCTGCCATCCTTCCTACAATTGTATAAGTTCTAAGATGACCATTCAGTTCCACATATGATATGCTAGTCACATGCAGCAATGGCAGAACAAACCTCCATGGGTTGATGTCACTAAGTAAAACGTCAAGAAACTTCCACTCAAACTGGCAAGAGTCAGGGAGGGGATACAGTTCTAGAGGTTGACAGATTCTGTTTCAGACTGCATTAGGACTGAATCTGTTTGCTGTACAAAACCATAAGCTGTTTGATATAGAAAAGTTAAATTCATGGATTGGTACAAAATTTCCAAATTATGAGTCCTGTTTTACTTGAATGACTGAGCCAAAATAAAATGCTATTTATTTTCTCTAGGCTGCCATACCACATCTGGAGTCTTCTCTGTAAGGTTTAGTCTCTAAGTATTCACCCACACAACAGAGAATGGAAGAACCCTGCAATTAGACCCCTACGCAAACTACCCAAATTTTAGGCCTGAGTGTGTAGGAGTAAACCAGACTATTTACCTAGCTATATGTTCTTTGAAATAGGTGAGCAGAAGGAACACAGGGAGGAATGGGTGGAGATTGAAGTCTTTTTCCAGACTTGTTGGCTAGAACAGCTGCGCCACTGCAGAGATACACTAATTTCCAGAAGTAAATTACTATTCCCTCAGAGCAAGGAAAAAGCAGAAGAGAAAATATGATTCAGAGGAAAATCTGAGTCACCACACTTTCCCAGGCTGGCATTACGATGATGCAGTTCACACACCACCTCTTGCTCAAGGCTATGCCAATAGGCACAGTCTTACCCTAAATAAAGAACAGGACAATTGTGTCAGCAACTTACAGCTTCCATAAGTAAGCTTTATACGCTGCTGTTTAAGGTTTAGGGGAAGATCAAGAATCTAGGAAGCTATGACAGAGCATTTGCTATGTTCTCATACTAAAATATCCCTGTGTCACATGCTTTGTGTCTTTTCATAGCACAGAAAGTCCCCTCTGTAGAATAAAAACCCAGATGGATCATTTTATAATGATTAGGCATCACTGTTTAAATGTAGACGCCATGAATCACTCTGCAACAGCTGCCAGCCATTTGCCTTGGAAATAAAAGCAATCATCTACCAAGTTTAAAGAGCTACTTTATGGGAAAGGGATGGAAGCATGTGTTCAATGAAAAAAATCCAGAAAAGGGAAGTGATTTAGAAGTTTTGTCAAAATATTCTGTAGTGGTTAGAAACTATCATCATTTAGGCTGTAAAGACCTCTGGAGTCATGTGGTCCAACCACCTTGGCTGAAATCAGGGCCAGTTTTGAATATTGATATTCACCATCTAAATGTGATTAACATTATTGAGCTATTCATGTTCTTTATTATCAGAAATAAAAGGCAGGTGCATTAGTATTAACTACTTGGGAACAAGATCTGTTGCTTTTAACAATAAACATGCTGTACTTAAAAATAAGTTTATTCTGTTTTCAGACTAGGATTTGTAAGTATAAAGAATTCTCTTGCCATACATGAGAAAATAAGAGTGGTCCTACTTTATCAGATTTTCTGTTAGAAAAATGGAATAAGCATAGAGGAGGAAATACAACCGGTAGACAAAAAGTGAAAAATCCTACTATGTACATTGGTCACCATTATATTAGCAGTGTTGTAAAACTATTACGGAAAGAGTCAGCTATTCGCATAAGAGACTTCATTGTGCACATGCTTAAAACTGCTACCATTTTGAGTTTCTAAAACAGTATCTCTTCACCTACACTCCCTTCAAAGACTCAGAAGTAGACATGCCCAGCAAGACATTCTCAGAGTCCAAGACACTGAAATCTTTTAATTCAGCAATAAGATCTCAGCATCAGTGACAACTGCCATTGACAACACAAGGTTGATGAGTGAGAAGGAAGGGAACTGTTTTCATCTTTTCTATACCAGCCTGGGGTTGCCTTTATTGAAGAAGCAGGAAAACAGGTCTCTTCCAAAGTCTTCTGCAGTAGAAGGGATTTGGCTATCACACCTCTCCTCTCCCAGGAATGTAACCCAGTTATCAGGCTGGAGGAGAGGATGGAATATGAATAATGGTCCCATTGTAGTTGTCATATTAGATTGTAAAGATTGAAAAAATTCATAGGGGTATGTAGCTAAAACACAAGAGGCAATATGATTCTGCATCTCTGTTAGAACGACATTCAGTTGGGAACAGAAATATCTACTTTCCTGTCCCTGCAGTCAACCTTGTTTATGTATATTATCCTCTGACTAATGAAAATGCAAACACTGCTGTGGGATTTGGAGAATTCATCTTACCACAGTATATTACAGAAAAAAAAGTAAGGAGGGTATCATAGGAGGCCACTGTCCAAGATCATAGGTATAGCCTCAGCACTTGTTACTTGCATCAGTCACTATAGAAACAGTAGTACTTGCTAAGTTATTTCACTGATCTCTGAAATCTCCCAGTGTATTCCTACAGTCACAAGAGGAAACATCCAGTTTATCTTTGTTCCAGGAAAAAGTAACTGTCTGAAAATATTGACTTTCTAATAGCGTCACCTATGAGTTTCATTTTCTCTGTAAGCTTGGCTTCTTATTGACACGTCTTACTTCTTCCTGTGGACTCACTTTGCTCCTGAGTAATCCTCCATTATTCCCTTACCAAAACAATTTTATCTTTACAGTAGTGATGTGGCAAGGCAATCATCCATCCCTCTATCTAGGAAGTGGATTTACTCATCGAATGGCAAACGGTACTGGATCTGAGACCCTTACCCAAAAGCTCTAAGGTGCCTGTTCAGAAACTGTAGAATACATGAGGAAGATGTTCTCTCAGCATACTTCCCTAGGAAACCATCTGGCCTGCTGGTTAGCTCACACCCCATGGAAAGACTGAGCCAAATGTCTCCATTCTCCACGCAGCTAGAAGCATCCCATCATAGAGCTGAATGGTTTAAAAGCCACACAATCCCCATTATCATAGAATTAATTTAAAACTGTCTTTCATTTACAATATGAAAGTCATCTATCTGCTAAATTTCTTCTTTAAACATCCATGTATAGGATCTTCCTGGATGAGCCACACTCTTGCATGCATAGTCTTCCTCATGTTTCTAGATAAATAACACTCAGTGAGATGAAAGATAAAAGTTCCCCTAACCACAAGTAACTGTGCTATGGCTGTATTTATCTGGCTTTTTTGATGAAAAGAAATCACACCCATTTTGAAATCCTGCTGTGAAAATTTAGGTTCAAAATATCTGGCCGCATTAAGAATGCAACATTTTTCCATGGCTATATATTTTTGTGGACATTTTTATTATCTATGAATGTGATGTTTAATGTAAAAGGGGAAAAAGGAGAGGAGCAATGTATTCTGCAAGACTAATGGACAGCTAAACATAATTCATTAGGTGAGACGGGCAGTGTATAGAACGAGAAGTTAAATCAAGCAGCAATGACCTTGGACTGAGCAGCTTTTCTAAGCTAGTCTACTGGATTTTGAATTTACTTTTGGGGAGGGGTCCTTTTTTATCATGCAACAAACCCTATAGAGTGGGATTCATATAACCAAATGTAGATGACTACAATGAATTACACATAAGCTAGTTGCCTCACAGTGAAGAGAGAAAAATCGTCACTTTAAGGGCACAATTCATCTCATCTGATGTACAGACCTGAAAGAAGGCAGACCTAAACCCACCTATTTCCCAACATTCATTATAAAAGAAGGCGGAGGTGATCAGTTCAACATAGAGACATCTCTATTATACCAGTATTAGGTGAAATGAATTCCATCCAGAAGGACTAAGAAATGCCAGCTTCAGGCATCCAGCTTAAATTCCAGCCAGGGATTTAATTTTAGAACTGGGGGATGAGGAACATACCAGATATAATAACAAGGCTTACCTCCTACCTCCTTCTCTAAAAATATACAGTTTGTCTCCCAGTTGCAATATACCTCAAAATGAGCAGACTACTGAATCATTTAAGGGAAATAGTTCTTCTCAGGAATTTCTTCATTTGGGGATTTTTATTCTTTTCAATCATGAAGAACATTTTTATCCATCTTGCAAAATCTTCTTCAATAGAATTCAAGGAAAATCGTGAAGCTATATATTGTTACAATTTTTTCTTTCAAGAAAATATTAGAAAAATAGTAGAGAACACTACCTCGTCCACTTTCTGTCTTAAAGCCTTATTCTCAACTGCAGTCTCATTTGGCATCTGGCTAGACTTACTTGTGCTGGCAACATAAAACACAGTCACAGTATCAGATCTGCACTGCTTGGGAATTGGACAGAACACCTCTATATAGACCCATAGTTTTCTAGTACTGCTCACTTTGGTTTGTATTTTAGAAGCCAGCAGGGCTTGGAGTAGCTGAATACAGATAGTAAACACAGGTGTCCAGCTGTGACCCTGTGTTGTGGTTTTTTTTGCGTTGTTGTTACAAAATGACTTAAAAATGCATGATACAGTTTTTGAACAACAAATACCAAATGAGCAATGAAACTATGAAAAATGAAGCTTTCAGAATTAATCTGTCAAAAGCATAGAAGAAGCTCCTTATTCATCTCTTTCTTCTAAGAAGGAAGTGCCATGCTACCCACAAGGTAAAAGGTACAGCACAGTATTTGTTCTAGTTCAGCTACAACAACAGAAAAAACCTTGAATAGTTTATGATTCAAAAGTAACTTTCTGTAAATTAAGAAAAAGAATAATTTTGGCATACTGTTTTATGTCCTGTTCATAATTATTTTAATTAAGCTTATTGGCTCCTGTCTTGCCCAAGAAATATGTATAATTATTTATTTATATGATTTTTTGATATTAAGTTCGATTCCAGTGACTGTTCTTGTGCTAATCAATATACCAGTACTAAAAGAGCTATGAAAGGTCTGAGTCAGTACTGAGAACTAGTGACAAAATGCTACATAAGCTTCAAGTCGTTGCCAAGACACAGTGGTATTAAAAAGAGAGTAGGCTGAGGACAGGACTACTGAGTTCTTATGCCAGCGTCCTTGCCGGTTTCCTCTTCAGCCTCCATCAAGTTAATATTTTATTCTGAGTTTTGCATTTTGAAGGCTTTGAGATAATAACCATTAGGTCATTAGGTCGCCTTAATAAAGACCACTGAGATATACAGACAGCAAGCTTTAGGGAAATGCAGGTCATTTTAATAACAGAAATAGATGCACATATCTAGAATACTATAAGCTTCATGGTCATCATATCTGCTAAAAAATCTATGATGATAGAAAAATAAAATTTCTGTAACATTTCACTGAAATAGGAAAAGTAAGACATTTGCTGCTATAAAATCACCAGCTTAGGGGCCATTCTGCAAATGCCTTCAATGGCTTCATCTACTGCAGTAAAGTTCAATAAAGCAAATTCTCCTTATTCTGCTCCTTATTCTTTCATTCATCTTTTTTTTTTGTTTTGTTTTGTTTTGTTTTGTTTTGTTTTTTTTTTTTTTTTGAGATTTGCCATCACGACACATGAACTTGGGTCCAGCTATCTAGCCTTTTGTTACAGAGTACTCCCACTCAGTCAGTGAGTTTAGCATAGGGAAATCTACAACCTCTGGGTCCTTAACATGGATTAAGATGCTAGACTATAATGCAAACAGCTTGCTTGATTTCCAGTGCCCACTAATTCAAATCCTCTTAAGTATTCTGAATTTACTTTTTCCTCGTACTGTACAACATCTTCTTCTCCATGCAGGCACCACAACTAATATTCCACAGCTTCACAGATAACTTCACCAGCGCACAATTAAAATTGCACATTCCCAGCAAACAACCATTTGCAAAGGCATTTAGTCGTAGTTCTAAAGTTAATAATTCATTGTCTCTCTTCATTAATTATAAAAAGCTGAAGATTTTGCTACAAATGTCTGTATTAAGAAGATCTAAGGAGGACAAGCTGTGGATGTGTTATATAAAAGCATGTAAGAGCAGTGTTACATTTTTAAAGGGAAAGCTGCCTTTAACACTGGAATTCACCAATATTCACCCTTTCGAGACATTTGGCTAGGAGATAACTGACCTTGGAATAGGTTATGCATCTTCAGTTTAGGATGCATAACAAGTCATGGTCAATTAATACACAACAGAGCCCATAATCATGGAGATTATTGCCTGATCTGGAGAAAACACACTCAAGGGCATTACAGCCTAATTTAGCGTCTCAGTGAAATTGATAACTTCGGCACCTCAAGTACTCGGAAACCACAGCAATGAGCACACTGGAAACACACACAGATCACTAATAAACACTGACACTCTATAATGATGTTTAAAGATGAGCTGTAAAATGTTAATAAAATAAATATTAGACCCATAAACCTCATTTCATAACCTTGCTAATACATAATAACATGGTCCAGAACTTGTCCCCTATTGCTATTTCTCAACAGAAAACAGTTACCCAAGACAAAGAATTCAACTCTGGGCTTCTGCTGGCCAGGAGCAAAGAGATACTGTCCAAGAGAAAGGTCAACTGGCCAGTTCCTCACTGAGACAGGCCACTGCACGGCTCAGATCAGGCAACCATCGGAAATACTCTTGCAGCTCTTCAGAGCTCCAGACTAAGCAAGCATGATGCATTGGCACCACTCTTCTCCTCAGTATCCTGCTTTGATCAACTCAACCAGAGAAAAGACCACAGGGGCCAGATAAAGAGGATGACTTAAAAAGAGGAAGAAAATTTGAGGCTGCATTTATTTATAATTTAGAGTGTGTAAGAGAGCATTGTTTTTAATGTTTATACTTTTTTCCTGTAGAGGCCCTGAACATCAATAAAACTCTGCTCATTAATTTCCACTCTAATTTTTGTGGATGGTTTTTCAATTCAAATATGACCCTATCCCCCCCTCCCCCCCCCAATCAGATTAAAAAATTGGGTCCCAAATTAAAATTAATTGTTTCTTAAATTAGAAATTAGTTTTACATATGTCCTGAAGCAGCTGAAAAGAAATGAATAATAAATAAGAATTTTTATACTTGCAGTATTTGGAGGCTTTAATCTAAGGATTTTAATAGTGCTCTGAAAAGTATTTACTAATTAACCTTCACTTTACTATGAACAAGACAAATCCATGAAACCTTTCTTTTAGCTCAGGTGAAAAATAAGAGAAAAAAAGGAAAGAAGTTGTGTGATTTTTCTATTTCATGCCCCATACTAGCTTACAATCAATAACATGCAGCATTACCTTGAAGTATAACACCTGTTGTCATTCTTCACGCACACAAGTCTCACAATGAAGCAATGTTTTGAACTCTAGCTAGCTGTCCTACCTAGAGATGAGAGTCGAAGCTCAAATACTAGTGGTACTCCTGTTAGTAAAGCAGTGAGGAACCAGTGTAAGAAGTGGTTAGAAGTAACTGATTCTCCGTGTTGCACCTCAAGGCTCTGAGCTACATAAAAACGAAGAATGCCTCTTCAGACTACCACCCAGAAGAGGAGACGCTGAGGTCAGTATTTCCTTGTCCCCAAGGAAATCACTGCTGCTGGCATGGCACGACTGGAGAATCTCCATGGCTCGATGGCAGGTGCATCGAGGCACAGGGGAAGTGAGCTCAAACCTTTCAGGCTGAGGAGGAAATTCCCACCCCGGACCACTGTCCTAAAGGAAGGACAAGTGGGTGAATCAGATTGCTGGCACCATCATCCTTACCTCCACCAGCGGTTTTAGGGACCAAGCAAAGCAAAGAGATTTGCCAGCAAATACATTCTACTCAAATTGAGTGCCTTGTTTGAACCCTGGAAAACCCTGTTTTCCAGCAAACAGACTACTCCAGGAAAAAAAAAAAAAAGGCCAAAAAAAAACCCTGACTCAGCTATTCTGTGCTGTTAATCCAATCGCTTTGCTGCACTTTCTTAGTTACTTTCCAGTGTAACTTCTCTCACTCAAGGCAGGCTGAATTGACAGAAATTCAAATTTTGATTTTTCAGCACTCATGTCAGTCACATTCAATAGGTATCGATTCCTTCCTTTTCCACATGAGCTGCTGGCATGGGATGGAGGTCCAGGAAAGAATAAAGGAATTTTGGAGATTATCTGAGATATGACTCCTCCTTGTCAGAGACAGCAAAGGGGAAAGTTGTCTTGATCAGTGAAAATGCTGACTGAGAATTTCCATGTCAGGACTCATACTGATGACACTGAGGATTAGGAGGCAACAAAGGTTGCCATGCACCCTATCATCGCAAAGTAAATCATGAAGTTGTCTGAGTTTCCAAAATGATTACAGGGAAGAGTAAAGGAAATTTTGTAAAAGCCAAGCATAACCTGTATGAAAAGCTTAAAACAGCTTTAAGGTTTAATTGACACCATCAAAATAGTAATTGCAACAACATGTATGGCTATGTATTCAAAGTGTACATGTACATGACAAGTGCAATAATATATCTCTGATTCCAAACTAAAAATAAAATTTCCTGGAAGAAGTAGTAATCCTCATCCTATTTATTTAACAATTTACTTAGATCACAATACTAACCTTGTTAAAATTTTGTATTTGTTTATCAGTAATAGTTCGTGCTTAATACTGTAAAGTTAAGACTGAGGGATACAAAACAAGATTTTATTGATTTTATCATTCCATACATTTGACCACAAAACTCAAACATTTTGTGCAATTTATTTACTCACCTCTTGAATTTTTTATTGGCTTTCAGTTGTAGCTACTTTAAGAAAGATGATCTTATTACAAGATCAGAAATTATATCCAAGTGTTGTTTGTTTGTTTGTTTGTTCGTGTGCTTTTAAATCTGAAGCCTAAACAATTACCTAGCTATGCAATTTGGCCCTCGTTCTAAGGTCCAACATGCCACCTTCCCCACAGCCTGCCTCTCACCACCATGATCCCTAATCTGTGTTACCTCTTTTAAGATGCACACCATGCTTCCACGCCTCCCCAGTTAAATCTCCATGTCACAGCACCCCTTGCTGCACCTTGTACGCTGCTCAAGTTCCACATTTCACACTGCAGTCTCTCCGCTTCATTCCTGTGGTCTGCACGTTCCTCCCTAACAGAGCTTTTAATACTCCCAAGATTTTCCATCAGTATTTTTAACCTTGACATCAGGTCAAGATACTCCGTGCACTGTATTTGCCAGTACACACATGGTAGTTATTGGGTGCTGCCATGTAGAAATTATTCTAACTGAGCTAACCTTGCCTCCCATCTTAGAATCACAGAATAATTTAGGTTGGAAAAGACCTGTAGGATCACCAAGTCCAACCGTTAACCTAGCACTGTCAAGTCCACCAATAAACCACATCCCTAAGCACCACGTCTACACGTCTTTTAAATACCTCCAGGGATGGTGACTCCACCACTTCCCTGGGCAGCCTGTTCCAATGCTTCATAACCATTTCTGTGAAGAAATTTTTCCTAATGTCCAATCTAAACCTCCCCTGGTGCAACTTGAAGCCATTTCCTCTTGTGCTATCCCTTGTTACTTGGGAGAAGAGACCAACGCCCACCTCTCTACAGCCTCCTTTCAGGCAGTTGTGGAGAGCGATAAGATCTCCCCTCAGCCTCCTCTTCTCCAGGATAAACAACCCCAGCTCTCTCAGCTGCTCCTCATAAGACCTGTTCTCCAGACCCTTCACCAGCCTCGTCGCCCTTCTCTGGACACGCTCCAGCACCTCAATGTCCTTCTTGTAGTGAGGGGCCCAAAACTGAACACAGTATTCGAGGTGCGGCCTCACCAGTGCCGAGTACAGGGGCACGATCACCTCCCTCCGCCTGCTGGCCACACTATTCCTGATACAGGCCAGGATGCCGTTGGCCTTCTTGGCCACCTGGGCACACTGCCGGCTCATGTTCAGCCGGCTGTCGACCAGCACCCCCGGGTCCTTTTCCGCCAGGCAGCTTTCCGGCCACTCTTCCCCAAGCCTGTAGCGTTGCCTGGGGTTGTTGTGACCCAAGTGCAGGACCCGGCACTTGGCCTTGTTGAACCTCATACAATTGGCCTTGGTCCATCTTGCACACGCTCCACCTTCTACTGCCATGGTGAGTGAGGTATTTCTCTGCCAACTTTAACTACGGTCCATAATGATTAGGGAAGGGATTGTTAGACAGAGTGATCACATAAACCCAGCCTGCTTAGGAAATAAGGCCACAAAAACAAGGCTACAAAACAAAAAAAACTGAGGACAAACAGAACACATAAAAGTGAGGAACATAATTTAAGGCAACTGCATCATCAATATAAATTTACTCTAAAGACAGATTCACAGCTAGCTACTATTACACAGAGCACAGTGTGACTGTATCAAAGGGAGATGTCATTAAGCCATCCTCATTAACAATGCCTGCCAAGGACAGGTAGAGCGCAACTCATCAGAACTGCGACTTGTATCACCCAGGAGCAGGAATGTATGAGCTGGAACGGTTCACTGCACAAAAAATATTTACCAGGTAACCGGTCAGGACAGAGATGACTTGGAATGTGTTAATGGGAGTGGGAGGATGGCTGACCGTCTGGTACCTGCAGTGGATGAGATTGGTCTCATTCTCATATCTGAGCAATGGCAGGATTTGCACTGTCTTTCTGCTACAAGTGCCTCAACACATGCTGTGAGTCAGGAGCCCATGTAGTCCCATGAGCAGGTTGTTTCAAAAGCGTTTGGCAGTTCCCTGTGATGCCTCCCACCCGATCTAACTCAGTGATGCTTGTGATTCATTTAGCCTGTTAATCCAAGGAGAGGCTGGCTTTATCTCATGCGTGTTCCTGTTACTCTGGTGCTTTGCATAGTTATGATGGATTTGAGTATGTTACGAGATGTTGCTGATTGGATCAGATCAGCTCATTTTCTTTGTATCCCCAATTTTGCAGAGACACAGGTGTTTCTGTTTCCGTTATCCCACCTATTCTACATCTTGAGTTGAAATAAGCCAGTCAGCTTTGAACTGACTTCCCTCACACAATATAGGAAGTATGCAATTCAGCGTAGAGGCTTTGGTCCCCATTTACATCTTTATTTATCACCTCTGTATCATCTCTGCTCTGGTAACATGTTCATATCAAAAACACTGAACATATATATCACATAGAATCATAGAATCATAGAATGATTTAGGTTAGAAAAGACCTTTAAGATCAAGTCAACCGTTAACCTAACACTGCCAAGTCCACCAATAAACCACATCCTTAAGCACCATGTCTACACATCTTTTAAATACCTCCAGGGATGATGACTCCACCACTTCCCTGGGCAGCCTGTTCCAATGCTTGACAACCCTTTCAGTGAAGAAATTTTTCCTAATATCCAATCTAAACCTACCCTGGTGCAACTTGAGGCCATTTCCTCTTGTCCTATTGCTTGTTACTTGGAAGAAGAGACCAACACCCACCTCGCTACAACCTCCTTTCAGGTAGTTGTAGAGAGCGATAAGGTCTCCCCTCAGCCTCCTTTTCTCCAGGCTAAACAACCCCAGCTCCCTCAGCCGCTCCTCATAAGGCTCGTTCTCCAGACCCTTCACCAGCTTTGTTGCCCTTCTTTGGACACACTCCACCACTTCAATGTCTTTCTTGTAGTGAGGGGCCCAAAACTGAACACAGTAAACACATGATATTGGCACAAATTTTCCAGTACTCCACGCTAGCATTGCAGTGCTCTCTGGTTTTATATTAGCTAGTCTCTATTTTGATATGTGGAGCTACAATGAGGAAACCTTGGAAACAGAAAGATTCAGACAGAGTATGAGGCCCTCCATCAATACTGGCTGTTTTCTGTTGGCTCTTTTCTGTCTATGAACTTCACTAGTATTTCTGAAGTTCATGTTATTGGCACTTCTTTTTCTAGCATGATTGTATATAAACCTCTGCAATCCAGTACAGACAGTCATATTGTCCTGGAGTGAGAGAGACAGGTAGACATGTCTAGAGGAGTAAGGAACGAGGCTACAACCCAATAAATATATTCTTCCATGCAGTGTGGACTACCAGGCTGGACACACTCACTGAAATGTGACCAGAGCTACCTCACACATCTGGCTAGCTCACAGAGTAAATGTAACACTTTCTGCTCTGATCTATGTAGACCTAGCTTAACATTACATGTAAAATACTAAATAAGGCCAACTTACAGACTGGGAGAAACAAACATTTTCTTTTGGGGAGTGCCTTTAGTCTCATAATTTCCAAAATGTCTAAAAGCATTATGTTTTGAATTGAAATTTACCATTTCAGTTTCTACTATATAGATATTTTATGCTTTCTTTGCTAGAGTTTACTTTTAAGAGTCATACTACAGATTACAGAGACAGAAAACACTACTCAGTTCATTGTTACAACCAGTCAATAACGGATGTTGCACAAGCTGATTTTCTTCTTACTCATCACAAACACTTGGAGTGTTTTATATTTGAAGTACAAGATATATGATGACCCTTTTGCAAAAAAAAAAAAAAAAAAAAAAAAAAGCTATGTCCTATTTTGAAAAGGAACTGTGTCAGAGTAGTGTGGTTTTACTTATACGTATGTATTCGGAGTGCGCAAACAGAAACTGGATTATTCTTCTTCAGATGCACCCTTAGGACTGTTCAGTTAAGTTCTACACACTTATACTTGTGCATGCCTCTTAAAAATGTAAAGGTTGGTCTGACTTCAAGCTATTCATTTGTTCAAACAGCTATAGTATGGAATAAGTGATCATAATAATAACACTTCAATGAACAAGGAACAACCTTTATGTCCTCAGACTTGATCCCTTTCCCCTACATAGAACTCAGTTCTAATCAAGGAATTATAATATTTAATTTTAGCTAAGACTAATTTCCTTCAAAAAAGCATAGCACAGACATTTAGGATCTGGAATACCAATCTTTCAGAATAGTGCTGTGGCAAATTATACAGCTTTCTTTGAGGACTTTAGAAATACAAATTTGGGTAACTTTAGGTTACTTTTGAAAATAGGGTTTAGCTAAAAAGTGAAGGTTAGATCTTGAGTCCCCTGTGAGATCAGTGTGCCCCTATGCCACAAGATCATATTAAGGACATCTGTCAGAATGGTGTAACTTTGTGTTTTGTGACATCCTGGGATATCCATTCACAACAGAAATGAGAATTCCCACTGGTAAAAGCATATTATTTTATAAGAGACATTTAAACCCAACTTTAAAACATCTTTTCTTTCTGCCTTCTTTATAAGTACGTACAGGGCAGCTGTCAGAGAAACAGCAACTACAGCTTAAGCATTTTAAGATGTTTGCTTCAGAACAAAGTACTAGCTTTCTACCTCAAAACATCAGAGGTAAAATTTTAACTACCGTATTAATAGCTAAATACCAGGTAAGATTGCAACTAAATATATTCAGAATATGCTTCCACTGATCTTCCATTGAAACAACCCATTATGAAAGAGACACTGCTCCCTAAGCAGCTGGAAACAACTCTTTTCCTCTTGTTAATTAGAACTAAGGTTTTAACAGATGCCCACATGTTCCTGGCAGGCACTTCACAATCTGTAGTTTAAAGCATTTTGCACTACTAATTCATTGCCTTTTTCATGCTTGTAACATGAAATACAAGCTTTAAAGACCACAGGGAAATGATAGTTAAATGAATAGTACAATTATTAGTCTCCATTGTATCGGTTATTTGCAAGAACACAATTTCATCCCGATGGGGTTAGATGAAATCATAAAACACTTGTCTTCACCTTTAGCCTTGATAATCTTGTGATATTTATGTTCGCGTGTAACATAAACTTCTCTTAGCTGATCATGAACAACCAACAGAGAAAATATGTTTTGGATTTGCATGACAGATATTGAAGTAATATAGCGGAAGGTTGTGTGGAAGACAAAAAAGAAATATTATGGTTTTTATGCTCTCTCTCATGGCTGGACAACTTTCCTCTCTTATTGGAACATCTATTAGTATGTTTTCTCCTGAGAACACTTCTCTCAAATGTGTCCTCTCTTAAAGTCTGTTTCCTCTGCTTCAACATATTGAGTTTACACTAAATCTTTTTCCTTTTAAGTCACATAAATTCATTCTTCAAAGAAAAAAAAAAGTGGTAACAGGCATGCTATCTTTCCTGGAAAAAACTTTACTCTAAAACCTGATCTGTACTTTTGATGAAAGCAGATACTTTGTGGACTCCTAGTGCACCTCTATACAATGGATGAGTAACAAACAGCGGCCTAGAAAACGAAAAAAATATTTGCTTTTGTTGACACTGAGATAACAAGACTTTTCTTTTAGTTTGTGCACTTCCAGGTTCACTTCCCAGCTCAGAATGGCTTAGTCCGTACTGGATAAGCTCATTCCTGAATTCCCAGATCCACCAGGGTCCACTGTACCATCCTGGCAGCATAAAAGCTTTAAAATAAGGGTGAATATATCTTAAACCAGATAATTTTGTATTGTTTAAGAATGGAACTAAGAAGCTGAACCTTGATCTCCAGCAACAGCTCCTATACTCTTTCATACATGTAGAGCGTAACAAGCCGCACATATGAATGTTTTGAAACACGTGTTAAACCTTTCTCAAGAGTAACATCTGGTAAGAGTGCAACATGCCCAAACCAAGCACTGTCAGCCACAACCTATTATTTAGTAAATATTTTATTATTCAACCTGGATTTTGTTTGTTTCCCCTCTGCTAGTGTATCCAGTCATGCTAACCACTTTTTTATTCAACTTCACCTCTCCTAAATGGTCTCCCATCTCTGCTTCCTATTATCCAATTATTAAATCATTTAATATATAGCTTTCTGTCTTACAGAGAATACTCACATTTTCAGAATTAATCAATTTGAATCCTATCTTCACAGTCTAAGAATACTATTTTGCTCCTGTTCGAAATAAATGAGCAATGCATCACATATATTTTACAGTACTTAGAAATGTATATTCACTGCTCCACAAAAGACTGGGAAAAGTCAAGCCCCTTGTAGAGAGATTCCCAGCACAATTTCTGCTACCGCACAACAGATGGTGGTAGCCAATGCATAGAGTGGTTGGAGAGCACCAAAATGAGCACTGCAGAAGTAACCACTCAAGTTAGGAGCACACATTGGAAAGATTCGTTGTTTTTCCTTTGGTTATTATATCTAATTTAAATTCACGTATACATTTATGAAGTCTTTGTACAGATATTACTAAACACAGTTAAGGATGAAAGACTTCTAGATCTGATCTTGAGACTGGTTCCTTGCAAAATCTAAATGCCCTTGCTGTACAAAAGGGTTAAGCATAGGGCTAGCATAAAATATTGAAGAAACTGCCAAAAGCTGCACTATTACTGAACACAAAGTTTGAAGTATGAACAGCCAACCTACTAGTACTGACAATTACAGGCAACACAAAAATAATTTTTTAGCATCTTACAATGCTAACATGTTTACAGTGTTTTACACAGTATAAAATTTGCAATAGCCAGAAAAGTTGCCATGGTAAATATTACCAAATGGCGAAGAACACTGGAGAGAACTCTTCATGTCTGAATTACTGTAGGCTTAAATTACTTACCCAGCATAAGGCAGGGCAAGAAACTGGAAACCTCGTAACTGTGTGTGTGCAGGTGGATAAAGTCTGTAGACTCACTCCTCGAATGTGGTGAGCCCTTTCACACTTCTATTGACTTCCATATGAACAGGAGGCTCTCAGCACCTGGAGGAACTGCACTGCCATTGCTGTGAATGAGCTCATGCATACCAATGAACAATGAGCATTAGGACCTGCTTTAAGTGGTTCAATCGGATTTAATGGGACAACTCATATGCACCTGAGATCTGATTCAGTAAATAAGGATTCCTAAGAGAAATTATCATGCTAGAAGTAAGAAACCTGTCACAGAAGAGGTTTACCTAAACCAACATACGAGGCCTACAAAAAACAGCAGTTGGCTATAAAGCACTAGGACTACTGGTCCTTACACTGAAACAGGATGTAAGGCTATGTCTCAAATAAAGCAATGCCTATCCTTTTTTTTTTAACTGACAAAATAAAATATAGTAGAGTAAGCATTTAAAAATCACTTATATTGATTAAACAATTGTGGCAATTCTGAGCTATTATTATTCATTTAGTTCATAAATTTCAGTAGAGTTCTGCTGAGTCACACAAATGGAAAACCTGGCCAACTGGGTGGATATATAGAATCATAGAATCATAGAATCATTAAGGTTGGAAAAGACCTCTAAGATCATCGAGTCCAACCATCAACCCAGTACAAATGCCCACTAAACCATGTCCTGAAGCACCTCATCCACACGTTTTTTGAACACCTCCAGGGATGGTGACTCCACCACTTCCCTGGGCAGCCTGTTCCAATGCCTGACCACCCTTTCAGTGAAGAAATTTTTCCTAATATCCAATC